>JAZHYW010014681.1:0-38795 GCA_037355805.1 Ixodes ricinus
TCACACTCGTTTGTGAGCTTGCTCCCAGGTGGACATTGTTCATAGATTTCGTTAAAAGTATTAATTATAGCGATTATCTTGCTCATCGCCAGCATCTGCTATTGAGTTTCGGCGTTTTTGCGTTCAGCAATCTACCCGGGAGTGAGCTCAGAAACCAGTGTGCAGACGAGGCTGGTTTAGGGCACAGGAAATGCACGGTCTCCGATTTTGCTTTATTTTTATTACTTCACGACCCGAAAATCGATCTATCTCTAGAGAAACAAATTGGACATAAAACTTCTTGGGAAACTACGTTCGCGCGCCCAATTTCAGATATGTACGTTTGGAATTCGAATTTTGCAAGGCGTGTAGATTATGCTGGTCCTTACGGTTGCTCCCTGTATATTGTAAAACGTATTTTGTAAAGTATATTTCATAATATATACGGCGACGAGATACCCATTTCATGATTTTATGCACTGCAATTAATTCCCTAGTTCAAGAGCACAACTACGATTCAGCTTTTAATACTGCGATGCAAAGTTGTACCAATCACGGGTATTTTAGGTGACCTACGGTACTTCGTGAGTACCTTTCGATTAAGGTAAAATATATACGACTGAGGTAAACAAATGGATGCTCAGTCGTATAAACACGACGTTTTTTTATATTAATCTAGATTTTATTTTACTGTTGCGTCAAAATAAATAACGCAATTTCTTATTTTTTGTACCGGAAAATAAAAGTGGATTGTACGAACGATAAACAACTACACAGTTACTCGTTTCACGGCGGCAATAGTGACTATTGCCGAGAAACCGCGGAAAATAAATTCTCAATTTAGCGGTTCAAACCGGTTCGAACCGGTTCGAACCGGTTTGAACCGTTATGTTTTTCTCCCCGGAGCTGAACCGGAACTGAACCGAAAGCTGTGAACCCGAACCCGAACCGAACCGATAAAAATTTCGGTTCGACACTCTGCTGTATGCACAAGGAGTTACTTATTCAGCGTTACTGCGTAGTCCTTGCCGTCTCTCTTGGTTTTCCACATGTCCTTCGTTCGTTTGACACGTATATCCCCCATGGTGGAAAGCGCCGATGCCGTGTTCGCGCTAACAGTGTCGGACAGTGCACATAAATACATGTACGAAGCGGTTTTAGCACCGTATTTCATGCCACGAATTTCAAATAAAAACGCCGTAACTGATCAATTATTTCGTCTGCGTGACTGAGAAATGTTCCAATGTGCCAGTACGTACGAAATATTCGTGATATTTGCTCTTATAATCGAGCGCAGCGAGTAAATGCACTCGCTTTTTTCCATAGAAATGCATTACCGGAAGTCAATTTCCGACATGTTGCTGTCTGCTTAGATTCGCAGCAGCACACTATGCGCCACTTGAACCTCTAGCGTACATTAGAATAACTCTATGGGCACTGGGTCATAGCTTAAAGGTGAACGAGTGTATACGATCGATGGCCCTAGTTTTCTGACATCACGGGAAGACGGGCCAAGTTGTGAAAAAGGCCTTTCTCAAAGAATATCTTTAAAAAAATGGCCACTTATTTTTGTTGTGCACAACAGTGCACTAAATACTGAACAAAGTTTTTTTGTTTTTTTTTGTCCCCAGCTTTTGTTGCTGTTATGTTACAACAGACCGTTAAACCCGCGTGAGGCGAAAATTACGTCGCCTCGGGTCGCCGAGCGGTGTAACCATAGCAGCTGTTGCAGAAAAACAATGACACAGCCGAATGCCGCGCCATCACCTCACAGCAGTTATGATGGTTGTCATGGTTACACCGCTCAGCGGCGCAAGGCGACGCGGTTTTTGGCTCACATGTGTTGGGTTGTAGGCTTTACGTTTCTTTATAAGGAGGGCGGAGAGGAAGCGGGTTGTCGCGGCACGAAGATTCGAGTTCCGGACTTCTCACATCAGAGCCGCTCACCCGTTGATTTGTATAGGGTGGCCACAATGAATTCTAGTGCTGTTGACCCCGGCAAGTTTGTTTCTCTTTTTTCGCAGGAAAAGAGTTACGCCGTGAAATTTCACAAGACCACCTAAATACACATTCGGGGAGAGTTTGAACTTTCGATGTGCAGATGCGCCAATCTTTCCCGGTTCGTTTTAAAGCACAAGGATCCATTGGGAGCACCCTACGCACACGAACTCAACTCTGTTACGTCACGGCGCGGTGATGGCGCGTTGGGCGCACTTCCGGTCTGGGACTGTGGGCGGAAGTCGCCATGCGGGACGTGCATTCCTGCGTTGGTCTGAAAGAAACCTGGCATAAACCTGCCTTCTCGTCAAAACGCCGCGACTGGGGCTGTACCAAAATAGTCGAGAAAGGTTTGAAGGTCACTCTTCATGTGCTCGGTTCGTCCGAGAACTTGGATATGTGCCGTGAAAAGGAAAACCAGACGCCGTCGGACCACGACTGCTCGTGCAGGAAGCACTTGTGGTACTTGTTGTAGTGTCTACTGTATTGGAATCTAGCCATAAATCTGGCTTGGTCTGGCAACTGTAACACTCTCCAAGATGGCTACCAACTAACGAATAAACGCCAGTACGTTGTCGTTTCAATCAAAGGGAATCCTTCCCTTTTTCGACACCTCCAACATTACAATGGCGACGAGGATGCGTTAGAACAACGCAAGAACCGCCCAGCAGCGATTTTGAACCGCACGGACCCCTCCACACCCAACAACGGACATCTTGTTTGACGGGATGGAGCACAGCACGCTCCCCACGTTTTCCTTCTTCAACGCGCGTGCCACTGACGCCAATAACGTCGGCACCGAGTGGTTGAAGTGGGTGAGACGCTTCGAGAACTTCGTGGTGGCCTGCGGCATCACAAGCGACGCCCGTAAGACCGCTTTGCTGCTACACTACATCGGGGAGGAAGTCCATGACACATACTGCGCGCTTCCCGAACCTCCTGCGACCGCACCTGCGGCGACAGCGTCAGCTGACTCAAGCACCGCTGACGAAAGCCCGCTCTACAGCGCAGCACGCAAGAAGCTGGACGCCTACTTCGCTCCAAGGGTCAACACAACCTTCGAGGTCTACCGTTTCCGGCAAGCCAAGCAAGTAGAAGGAGAGTCCCTTGACTCATTTTACGCCAAACTACGACAGCTAGCGCGACACTGCGCCTTCGCCGATCCAGACACGGAAATCAAAAATCAGATCCTGCTGTCTACAACATCTTCACGCCTTCGCCGCTATGCCATGCAGCATGACCTCGATTTGGAGGGAATCCTCAAACAGGGCAGGTTATTTGAGGAAGTGGATCACAACGTCACCTTGATGGAACAAGGAAGCCAGCAGCAGCCCAGCGAGAACACAGTGGCAGCGATAGCAGCGAACGCCAAGCCGTCTTCGCACCACCACCCCTCCAAGCGCCACCAGAAAACCACATCACAGCCTCGTGATAATTCACGTCGTCAACACCCGGATGCAACATGCTACAACTGTGGAGGATCGTGGCCGCACGACGGTGGTCGATCCAGCTGCCCAGCCAGAGGCAAGTCCTGCAGGTCATGCCAGAAGGTTGGCCACTTCTCCAAAGTATGTCGGTCGGCTCCAGTCACCGTCCGTGCTATATGCAAGAACGCTGGCTCGGACAGCGACGAGTACACTTTCGCAACTGACACTTCACGCGACATCTCGAGGTCACCGCGAGTGATCGTGGAGGTCAACGGCACGCCAGTAGAATTCACCCTCGATACAGGAGCTACTGTGTCAACCGTGGGATCAAGCGACCTGACGAAACTCGGGCTCCGCCACAGCTTGGAGCAAACAGGTGTAAAACTTTTCGCATACGGTGCAACGTCCCCACTGCCAGTGCTTGGCAAACTGTCCGTGACCATGAAATACAAAGCTCAGGAAGGCACAGACGAAATCTTCGTTGTCAACGGTGACCATCCAGCCCTTCTGAGTTTTTCTGCAGCCTCACGTCTGGGTTTAGTCCACATCACCTACAACGTCGAAGACACCCTGACGGAAAACAATATTCAGCAACAGTACCCCCAGCTTTTCAAGGGAGTTGGATGCCTTCGAGACCAACAGGTGCGCCTGCATGTGGATGACAGTGTGCCACCAGTCGCACAACCACACCGTCGCATCCCTTTTGCCATGAGGAAACCACTAGAGGCAGAACTGACTCGACTGCTAGCACTCGACATCATTGAGAAGACTGAAGGGCCAACACCGTGGGTGTCTCCGGTTGTTCTAGTGCCCAAGCCACACGACCAGGAAGCTTTGCGGATGTGCGTAGACATGCGATGCGCCAACAAGGCGATCTGCCGCGAGCGGCACGTCACGCCAACAGTTGACGACATCCTCACAGCACTCAATGGAGCAACGGTGTTCTCCAAACTCGACCTCAAGGAGGGGTACCACCAGCTTGAGTTGCACGAAGACTCCAGGCCAATCACAACTTTTTCGACACACGCTGGACTCTTCAGATACAAACGTCTGAATTTTGGTATCAACTCCGCAGCAGAAGTATTTCAAGACACCATACGACAAGTCCTCGGCAGCATTCCCAACGTGCTCAACGTCAGTGATGATATCCTGGTTTACGGCACGACCAAGGAAGACCACGACAAAGCCCTTGAGGCAACGTTGGAACGTCTGAGCAAGTGTGGGCTCACGCTAAATCCCAAGAAGTGTAGCTTCTTTCAAGAGCAGCTCACTTTCTTTGGACACGTCTTCTCGAGTGCTGGAGTGCAACCAGATCCGATGAAGGTATCGGCTCTCCAGAACGCTGCCCCACCAACAAATGCCAGTGAAGTCCGGAGTCTCCTAGGGATGTTCAACTACTGCGGACGTTTCCTCCCCAACCTCGCAAACCTGACTCAACCGTTGCGCCAGCTGACCCTCAAAGGAACTCCATGGACTTGGACCAGCGTTGAACAAAGAGCATTCGACGAGCTCAAAGGCATGCTCTCGAACTCTACTACTCTAGCCTATTTCGACCCCGAGAAGAGCACAGATCTCATCGTTGATGCTGCACCACATGGTCTCGGTGCAATTCTCGCCCAGTCCTCTGCAGATGGAACTAGGGTGGTTGCCTACGGAAGCCGAGCCTTGACGGCTGTGGAAACGCGGTACTCTCAGATAGAACGAGAGATGTTGGCTGTGGTCTGGGGCGTCGAGCACTTCCAGATCTACTTGTTCGGCACCAACTTTCGAGTGCTCACCGACCACAAACCGCTCGTCAACATCCTGTCTAACCCACGTTCTTCTCCGTCAGCGAGGATCGAACGTCTGGCACTTCGACTTCAGCCATACAGCTTCGACGTCGCACACACCAAGGGGTCAACTAATCCCAGCGATTACTTGTCTCGACATCCACCACAGACCCCACCAGAAATGAAAGACAAGCTTCGCACCCTTGTAAAGATGTCAGAAGACTACATGGCTTGCATGATACAGCACAGCTTACCATGCGCCATGACCTTGGAAAATGTCTTGAGGGAAACCAAGGCAGACCCCCAGCTGACCAAGGTGACCAAAGCCTTGCAACTGCCGCAACTCGACAAAAATGCCTGGAAGGATGAACTTCTCCGTCCATTTTCCCGAGTAATGAGTGAACTCAGCGTGTCCAGAGAAGGACTGATCCTGCGAGGGACGCGGATCGTTATACCTACCAGCCTACAGCATAAGGCAGTCCACCTTGCACACAAGGGGCACCAAGGAATCGTCAAAACAAAACAACTGCTGCGAAGCAAAGTCTGGTTCCCTGGGGTAGACAAGCTCGTGGACAGTATTGTGAAGAGCTGCATTGCCTGCCAGGCGGCAACACCTGAACACCACCGCGATCCACTGCCTGCGTCCAAACTACCGGAGTGTCCTTGGACTGAGTTGTCTCTAGACTTCGCTGGACCATTTCCTGATGGCAAGTACGCAATGGTCCTCATCGACGACCACTCAAAATACCCAGTAGTAAACATTCTGCGAACACTTGCTGCACCAGTTGTCATCAGCAAACTACGTACCATTTTCGCCCAGTTCGGCATTCCAACGGTGCTGAAGACTGACAACGGTCCTCCATTTCACAGCGGAGACTTCTCAAGATTCGCTGAAGAATTCGGATTCAAACACCACCGTGTCACGCCACTTTGGCCCGAGGCAAACGGTGAGGTAGAGAGATTCATGAGAACGCTCAACAAGCTAGTCTTGACAAGCAGAATCGGAGGCAAGGACTGGACGGACGAGCTACAATCCTTCTTGCTAGCCTACCGCTCCACCCCACATGGCTCTACAGGAACTTCACCGTTTGAGCTCCTCTTCAAGCGCACAGTGCGCAACCTACTTCCGGTAATCCCCGACCCAGACAACAGTAGCCCTACTCACCTCAAGGCACAAAGAAACGACGAATCCAGGAAAAGATACAACAAAGAATTTGCTGATGCACGGCGACACACTCAGCATCACAAGTTTGTTCCTGGTAAACTTGTAATCTGCAGACAGGAGCGGCGTAACAAGTTCACTCCGTTCTACGACCCCAAGCCCTACACAGTCATTGAGGTTCATGGATCTCGCGTCAAGGCCTCTCGCAATGGGAAAGTCATAACGCGAAACGCCGCCTTCTTCAAGGATGCATCGCAAGTGATCATCACGCCTGGACGAGAAGAACTGGACATCGAAGACCCAGGGCCCCCTCCATCTAACCCTGGCAATCGCATCTCTTTAGACCATCGCTCATCTCTGGCCCCATCTGCACCGCCAGTGACCCAACCAAACTGTGCCGGGCGCCGTTATCCGACAAGAGTTCGTCGTGCTCCTCGTCATCTTTTGGACTTTGCAGTGTAGAAAACTTTCCTGTTCTAACGAAATGCTGATGAGGAATTTTTTTTTTCAAAGAAACATTGCAAGTTAACGGAATGTATCAGAGCAAACCAAATCTTTGAGTCTTATTTTCTCAGGGGGATAACTGGTGTGAAAGAGAACTCCTCTACCAGTCGGACATTTTCAGCATACTTTTAGTGTTGCAGTCTTGTCGAAACTATTTTCTCAGGGGGATAAATGTAGTGTCTACTGTATTGGAATCTAGCCATAAATCTGGCTTGGTCTGGCAACTGTAACACTCTCCAAGATGGCTACCAACTAACGAATAAACGCCTGTACGTTGTCGTTTCAATCCAAGGGAATCCTTCCCTTTTTCGACACTTCCAACGTTACACTTGTGGTCATCGGATTATTCGTTTTCTTCCAACACGAACGTCGGAAAACCGTCAGGATTGCACGAATCACCTGCGGACTACGTTCAGTGCGTCTTCAAGTACAAACGGCCGCCTGGTCGTTCGAACTGTCTTCTGCTCTTTCAAACGATTCTGTTTGTCAGTCTGCTCTTTCAAACAACACCGGCCAGTACACCAAACGCTGGCCCGGTAATTGCGATAAAAATTAAGTGCGGTCTTAAACGTTTTGTAAGTTTGAAGGTGGGTTGGGGTAAGTAGGCTCGATGTAAGCAGTATATACAGGGAGATGTTGATCATCTTTTTACCAGTGGCCATCACCGACTTGTTATGCCCGATCTTCTTGGTGCAATTCTGCTTGCGATTTTCAGCATCGACGTCAAACATCTCAGCAACGGCCCAGCCTTTTGCAACCCAAGCGATGTCGCGACTGAAAATAGCGAGCAGAATCTCATCAAGCGAGTCAGGCTTTAGCGCCGATTCTGCGGCGTCCACGCGGGAATGAATCGCCGCATGTCACATCATTTACGCGACGTTTTGCGGTGTAACGAGCCTCGTTAATTTAGCTTTAGGCCACTGCGGTAATCAGACATTGCCAGGAAGACGTGGAATCAACAATTCCAACGCGAAAAAGAGCACGGGGACTCACACTGACGCCGGCAACATCACCTTCCAATGCATGGTTTGTTTATGGGCGACGGCGAGCTTCTTGCCCCACTCCATCACGCATGCCATGGCGCCGGTAGCGTTCGCTAGGGGCGCTCCGGTTTGTTTGTAAACATGAGTTGGTTTATACTATATATGGTGACTGGAATACCCAGGTTTGATCTAAAATTAGCTGTAAAAATCGGCGCCTGCGCATAGAAATCTAATATTTTCGTCAAAGGTATAATTAACAGGTCGGTTTTATCCCGCAAAATTGCAAAGCGTAGCTCCATTTCTGTAGAAACATGAGGCCAAAAAACTTGCCGGGGTCAACGGCGGACGGCGGCGCAGACGACCGAGTCGTGTGGCGCTACCTCCTTATCAAGGGTGCTCGCGACGACCGTGGTCTATTAAAATGAATACAATCTTTAATGTTACGTACCTTTGGTTTAAAATAAATGCTGACAATAAAAGCAAAACTTTAAGTATAAAAAGAAAAAGCGCGGTTGCATAACGATAGTGTTCTTGCAGCCGACGGATTTCGCCTGCGTGTCGTCTGCATTCTTTCGCTGCTCGGCTACCAGCTTCCAACGCTGCTCCCGACGCCATCTATCAATACGTGCGCCAACCGCGCCCCGCCACTCCGACTCAGTCGTCTACGTCGCCGTCCGCCATTGACCCCGGCAAGTTTTATGGCCCAATTTCTTACAGAAAATAAGCTACGCTTTGCAATTTCACGAGAAAACACCGACCTGTGAAATTCACATTTGACGAAACGTTTAGATGGCTACGTGCAGGCGCCAATTTTTACGGGTCATTTTAGATCGAGCCTGGTTACTTCAGACACCCCATATATGTATAGAAACAAAGGTTACTTCCGCGTGGTATTAAGAGCGTGGAGCTATAACCTTCCCCTGTTTCTGGTTCTTTGATTCCAGTGTCTACAGTTCCAAGCCCGGTGCTGCAAGCCGGCCTGGGACTCTTTCACCTGCTGGCCCCCGGCTCAGGCCGGTGCTGTGCTGCGAAAGCCGTGCGCTGACATCATCGCGTCCCTGGACATCTCGCTCGACGTGGGCGACAACGGCCTCGCCACAGGTGGGCGTCGGATCAACCCCAACTGTCCAACATTATAAGAAAAATGTCCCCGAGCTCGCTTTTCTGCAGAACTTGTATATAGCCAACGTCGGCAATGACTGGAAGGATCCCAGAAAACGACAAACTCATAATACAATAATAATAATAATAATAATAATAAAATATATATATTTGTCTCTCAAATTCTGTACCACCGTATATCACAAAATCAACATACACTCAAGAGCTGCGCTCTAATTTCTGCATTACAGAGAAGCGCAAACGTCTGTAATTTTTTCACCGAAAGTCAACGTGATTGAGAATGAAGTTTCACGGCATGGTGATTGTCACTCAGCTTACTTCATACTTTAATAAAAGCATTTCCCGCGTTCCTTGTCGCCCGCGCTGAGTTTTCTCCACGAATGCTCCGAGGAAAAGTTGAAACGAGTAATTTTGTCTTAGAAAGCCGGGGCATGCAGTATTAATGCTGCAGGACTGGAAGACTTAGAATGACGGATTTCCTTCCTAGTGCATAGTTCGCGGTGACTCGTTTTGATATATCTCAAGGATTGCCTGGAAGCAAATCGGCGGAAAAATGTCCGACTGCAAAAATACACCTGTGTGCGAAGGAAACCTGGCCTTACAAGGCCTGTTTAGTAGGTTGATATGAAATGTAATTGTACTGCCTGATTCACATGGTGTGACTTGACTTGCGACCTCAAAATTGCCTCGCGCATGCCACAAGAAAAAAGAAGACATGGTGGAAGAAAGTGGTGTTCAACGTCGAAGCTGCAAAAGTTACAATCAAAATCGCACAATGTAAGTCATGCTTGACTTATAAAGGAAAAAGACAAAGCAGTTTCGCAAATGCCCGAGTTCCACTAGCTAATGTCAGTGGATACTGGGAAAGTAGCGACAAGTTCCCCGTATGGTCGCCATTTCGGCTCATGGAATGAGCAGTTTCACCTTGACCCCTCCGTTCTCGGTGTGCTGATCTAAATTCGCTGGTGGCGGGTGGCTAGAGACGTGCCTTGAATACCGAGATTTTTGTCCACACACTCCGAAACAAGCGCACATCTTCCCAATGCCACCATATCCGGCGCAGGTGCTTGGAGGCTTCGAAAAATAATCTTCCTTTCTCAAAATACGTAAGAACATCACTACTATTGTGAGATATCTGTGGAGATAAGCGTGATTGATAAGTGGATCGCGTACGCAGCGCCAAAGACGCTTATATTGCCGAGGAACGCTTTCGGTGCGAAAATGCTTCATAGCGATCTAGGTGCGACTGGCTCAGAACGATCCTTTCGAAGCTCCGAAGATTCGTACGGACCGAAATGGCGATTGCCATGGCAACCGAAACAGATCAGACAATTACCCCGCGAGGTAGGGGCGTCTGCATGTTAGCGTATCTCTTTTGCGTCCGGCTGGCGGGCAGGGAAAACAATGGGGCTACTTTCCCACGATCCAGTGACTTTATATCACTGCATTAAGGTGCTTTGAAATCCACGTACCAGACGGCCATTCCACGCCTACCCGCAGGTGCCTCGAGCGGAACCGTTTAGCATGGAAACGCGACACGCGCCTCCGATGCCTCGTAGATCGAGAAAGGTCATTTGATCGATAACGACTTTGGCGATTAATCTGCATACCACTTTAGCGCGTTCGGCCCCTATTTGCCCAACGGGAAAGAAGGTCCTAACGCCGCTTCGAAAGAAAAAAAACAACAACCCCAAAACATCAGGCAAAATATGACAGCTCTTCAAGTCACGAGCACGTGTAGGCCATTTGAACGATGCCCGTGAAATATGCAGAATTTTAATTAATGCGACGAGTAACGTGATTCCATACTCCGTTTCACTCAAAGTCGGACCGAAGACGACGCTACGATATGAGGGGACCAATCGAGCGTTGCTAATGATGCGTCGTCACGGTGGTTGTTGTCTTTGTGCCTTTGCCGTTCCCGGCTGAACCAATGCGGAGCGGAAGTTTCGTCTGCTTCATTCGCCCAGGGGTTACGATGATGTCAGAACGCCGAGCAATCATTGGCTGATTGGACAAAAATAGGGAGCAGACCCCGAGGCATCTAGCATTGGGATCTACCACACTATTCTATTCAATCGGAGCGAATCAGAGCTCGGCGTCGTTCTGAAGTCACCGCATTGCATTTCGGAACGATTCAAAGTACTTACTCTACGTGAAATTTGCCTTACCCTTTTTCATTTTACAGTTTGAGATACAGGCTGTTGCGATAAAACTAATGTTTTCTTTTTCGGACGTTTCGTGTAACTTAGTCTAAAATCAATGAGTACAAATGGCGCTCCTAAGTTTCCTTGGCGTTTTGTTTATTTTACTTTAGTTTTTGTCGCCTTAATCGTCGCCAGTTTTTTTCTTTGCTTTTGCCGCAGGATTTAGTGATACGTGAGATCTACAATTGCTAAATAATTGAAGCACCGAGCCACCTGTGCAATTATTTTACGAAGAAAAAGTGTAAAACGAAAGGTACGTCGTACATTGCCAGCGCATAGGATATCGACGAATTTCAGTAATTTAGCTGGAACCGTTTCTAGATTTATGAATTTATTCATATGTTTATATACGCACCCTTAAAACCATCGGCATTATAACGGGGAGTCAACGCAACAAAAAATAAGAGGAAAAATAGAGTAATACACTTTGATTTTGGCGACTCGAAACATTAAACTGTTTTAATGGCATTTTCGAACAATTTGTCGTAAATAATGCCAAAATATATGAATAGAAGCCGCGAGAACTGGTTCCATTCCAGACAAGGTTTAGGCACGAATGACTGCTCGAAGGCAGTAATGTTACATTGAAGTATACCCGACTTTCTGCTGATATGGTCACGCTCGGCGAAATATAGAGCGGCGAAATATGGCGCTGAATCTCTCGGGAACCACGTCGGCAACTGCCTCGCGAACACGGTTCAGACACCAGTGAGATAGTGGCGTAATAACTAATCGAAAAAAAAAGAAACAGGTGCTACAAAAAGATTTTAAAAGGAAAAACAAAAACGAAAATAAAGCTTTCTACGTTTTGAATTTTTAGATACCCACACACGCACCTACACACATACACCAAACAACTACAAACATTTACCCTACGAATCTATCACAGCCAAACGCAATTTGAAAACGTATTCGGTTTCTCCGTGCTTCAAAATAAGAAGAAAAAAAAGTATTATATTGACAGACCATATCCAAAATACATAGAATTTGATATCCTCCTACATGAAAATGATGTCCTGCCCCTTTTAAACATCATCGGTAAACAGTTACCCGCAACGGTCGGCAGTTGGATTGATTACACAGCCAACCCTCGATCGCTTTTATCTTCATTATATATATATTCTTTCGTAAAGCCTCGCGAGCATGTTTACCAAGACCGGAAGTCCCAGAGAGCGAGTTTACCAGTTTGCGATGTCGATATCATTCCGCGTTATTATGGCCGACTTTTTTTTTTCTTCCGGGAGTGGTGGTTGAACGACTGATGGAGCGGGAGCACCGAACAGTGAACGGCGTTCACACTTGGATTTGATCGCCGTCTGCACGCGGAACCGAGATCATTTCTCGGCGCAGTCCATTCTCCGCGCCTGATCGATGAGTCTCCCTAGAAGCACGTCCGTATGTTTTTGAACGTGCGTACTTGGCTCCCCGCCGAGCTGACAGCGCCGCGGATGCTACGCGTCCGCCGGACGAATCGCATCCCTTTTATCGCGCGATCCCGCTCTTTTGCGATCGGGTACGGGCGGGAGCGCGATCACGAGGCGAAAGATGGACGAACGAGTGGGCGATACGAGCACGTAGCTTCCACCGCACTGTCAGATTAGGGCTCGGAACGGAGCATAAAGAAGGTTCCACTTCGTTATCGGTTTTCCCATTTCGGCCCCCAATGTGATCACGAGTAGGCTTCAGAGTTCCCCGTATTGGAGGAGCCGCGCGACGACATTGTGCAGGAAAGTTTTCTTTTTCACTTTACACGAGCTTTCTGGCACTAGAGGGACTCAAATATGTTCCCACGCTACGCCACCGACCAAAAAAAAAACAACTTTCTGTCGCCGCGTAATTTAAAGAACAAAAGTAGTAGTTTTCTTTCAGTCTCTCCTTCGCAAAACTTGACAAAGAAGTTGTGGGAATCACATTGTTTTGGCGCTGTCAACAATGCGATCCCCAGAATTCCGTCATCAAGTTTTGCGACTCCCGCGGTGACGTCATTTACATGCGGCTTCAGACCCACGACGCGAGCACTGCGTAACCATTCGACCTACCGGCTCGTGACAGTCAATGTCTCCCCATGCATTCGGGCAGTGGCTCGTGCCAAATCGCTGCGATGAGGTACAGTGTTGATGAGGGGAACAGTCGAACCTTTTAACGATGTGTGGAACTCAGCGCCTGCCATGTGCTTTGCCGATTCCAGCGAGTCGCTAGGATAAACATTGGCGGCATATAATTGGCTCCTCATCACGTGGTTGCGTGTTCTAGCTGCGAGTTCAGTAAATGAACGCTGCAAATGTTTCTTAAATTTTTTTTGCGACTGCCATTGCGCGAAAAACAACAGCAGCAACTAATGCGTGTTACACTGGTCACGAATGTAAAGGGATAACCCAAAGCGGTATTCAGCGAAAGTAGTAAAAAGTGTTGCTACGTACCTTTGATATGATTGCGTAAAATTAAAAATAGTAAGACGACAAGAAGCGACGCCGTATGCACTCCTAGGGCCAGTTCCGGAAGTAACGTATTTTGTTCCCTTACGGGCTGTTCACGCGCAAAATAAAGGTGTTCGTCTTCGTCATGTGCTGCCAGTGCTGTCGCTAGATCGTTCAACTGTGAGACAGTAAATCCTTTGTATCTCGCGTGTGTGAACCTCCTTCGGGGGGGGGGGTCGAGGCGAGGCCTGACCGGGCGGAGGCTAACGTGAACACCAACATTATCCGACGTTGGGCGCCAGAAAATGTTAACCTGCAGCGAAACACCAAAAAAGCACAGCTTCAGTTTTTATCGCTCAGAGTGACCTCCCATCTGTCATGGCTTAGAATCATCCTGGAAACTTCTACAACCTTGTATGACGCCGAAACGCTTTTCAGATTTTTTTCTTCTTCCCGGAAGGAAGAAGGAATGTTTCCGCGGTCCATAGTTTACTTGTTCAGTCTCCACGGGGCCTTAGAAAAGTCGAGAGTGGAAGAATTGATCGTTGTCTCAGGAGGTGGTCGGTTTTGTGCGGCGGCAGTTCCGAGTTCCGAGAGAACGATTTACAAGAGGGCGTTTGGCTTTTTGCGTGTGGCGGGTGCGGTGCTGGATTGCGTGCATGCCTCCATGCGCCGCTGGGGAACCATTAAAATGCTTCTTTTCCCCTTTATTTTCCACAAAACAGGGCTTGTCAAAAATAAACCAACCTCAAATTCAATTGGAACAGGTAAACTTTCAGACGGCGTGAAATAAAGTTTCTGTGGAATTCCACGCATGATACAAAAATTTCGCAATAAGTTCGCGCAGAAGGATTCATTTGTGTGTCTGAGAAGTAATCTCGCAGACTTATGTCACTGCCGGAGGCATGAAGGCAGTCTTCGTTTGAAGACGTCATGTCCGATGTTCATTTTTCAACAGAATCAGGTCAATCAATCAAGGTGTAAAATAACAAAAAACAACAAAAAAACAACAACAACAAGCGTCTTCGCTTGTCTAGTATTTACTACGACGGGTCTCGCTGCGTGCCGTCGCTTCATTCATACGACAACGCGAAGTTCACAAACACGCCTGCGTTTGCCCACACCAGATGTGTGCATTGCGCATGCGCAGTACCGACAGCCACGCCACCGCAGCGGCGTGATGTCAGAGATTGGACCTGGTGTATAGACATTTTCAGCCCTGATCGCCTATGCGAAAAATGCTGACTCACCAGGTCGCGGGCGCGAAGCGCGGCGTCTGATAGGCAGAAGAAGATGTCCAGCGTGGACGCTCACAGTGCGTTCCACAGCGCAATAGACAAAGATGGAAGCATGCAGAAAGCTTTCGTTGGAATGGTCTATAGACCGTTTGAGTAATCACCTTTTGCAAGCCACCATTTTTTGGCCACTAAGCTGTCGAACGGGTTGTGTGAGTGAGCAGTAGTTCCACTCTGGGGAGAGCCCGCGCACGCGTTCGTCACTCCCAATATTTTTCCTGGATGATCAGCGCTGGAAATATGTGTGCTTTAAAGGGGCGATGCAAAGATTTTTGTACTCTGCACGAATACCGCTTAAACGAATCTTTGACGTTAAAGACCTGTAAAACACCCGTTCGTTTTTCACCACACACAATCGAAGTCGCAAAAAAAAATAAAGAAAAACGAGCAGCGTTTGATCCCTCAACTCGCAGCCAGGACAAGCGGCCACGTGATCTGGAGCCGATAATCCACCGCCAGTGGCTGCGTTTACATGGATGCGACCGTTGCGCATCGAATCGAGATTTGACTATTTTGATTGGTAACAGATGGGTAGAAGACAAAGAAGTAGGAAGACAGGCTGCGTGTGATTGGTCCCTGCTCAATTCGATGCGCTACAATCGCCTTCATGTAAACGTAGCCAGTGTTGATCACAGCCACGCGCTGGGGTCGGCAAGGCACAGGACACGCACTAAGTACCAGACATTGTTATAGTTCGGCTATTGTCGTCATTGCAGCGATTGGACATGGGACACTTCCCGAATGATTCTCGAGCATCCGACTATCACGAGCCCCAATCGAGTGCCCAAGCAACGAACGGGTCGACTTTCTAAGCCGCATCCAAATATTGTCACTGATGGATACTACGATCCTCCAGTTACGTCATCAAGTTTCGCAAAGGAGAGGTTGAATGAAAAGAACGCTTGGTTTTGTCTTTGAAATTACACCGCAACAAATGAGTTTCTTGACCAGTGGCGTTACGTGCGACTATCCTTGAGGCCCACTAGTGCCAGTCAGAGCCGTATATGTAGAGCTTGGCCATTCATTGGGAAGTATAGGAGACAAATGAAGAGGCGCCATTGGCCGAAAGCGGGCTGAACGTGTTCCAGGGCGTCTTCACAAATTGGAATGTGGCCAACCAGAAGCCGGAAATAATACCCTGGCGGTGGTCGCGAGAAACAAACTTAACAAATGCGTCGGAGTAACTATCGTTGACTGAAAATATGGTGCATGTGATGTTTCAATCACGGTCATCCAAAATCATGTTGGGAGAGTGCGACTAGTGGAACGATCGACATAATCCGTACGCCAGGCGCCGAGGGCCGGGAATCCGCCGTCCGAAGGGTCACACCCTGTCCGAGCAAAACAGAGTTCGAGCGGCACATTCGTTTCTTGCATCTTTCTGCATGATCATTATCGAAACATCACATGCACCTTATTTTCATCCAGGCAGGGTTACTACATTTAACTCTTACGCGCTTATTAAAACGATGAAAATTCTTTCTCGCCACCACCGCTAGGGGATTATTTTCGGCCTCTGATTGGCCAAGAGAGCATGTCAAGCCCTCTTTCTGCGTCTGGTGCACGCCCTGGCTCTGGCCGCGCCTCCCGTTGACCAAACATTTTGTATACACGGCTCTGGTGCCAGTAAGCTCGTGTAAAGTGAAAAACATTCTAATTGAATATCGTTGCACCGACCCTTTAATAAATTGAGTATACACACTAAACATTTTCACGCCCTTATTGGTGTAAATGGCATGGGTCACAACTCACCCCCTTATTGGTGTACAAAAACGCCCCAGAAAAAAGGTGTTGTTGCTCACACCCTCAAAAACCGGCGTAATTCCTTACACCCTTCACAGAAAGGTGTGATTCTGCTCTACACCATTTTATTAGGGTGTGATGGCAGCAGTACACCCTTTCAAAAAGGTGTACTGCAGCTAGAAGAGCACGGTAAAAAAAAAACCGAGACTAGTGACAAAAATTGGGAGAACACAACACTGTCTCAAAATATTTTGAGACGTGTTGTGTTGTCCCGATTTTTTTTTCACCATGATCCTTCACCAGCTCGCCTGTGCAGTAACTCTCACTTCATTCAGCTAGAAGTAATACTAAATGTGTAACACAGCACTTCATCAAAAAGTATTTACGGAGAAATGATTGCTAACAAATTGAAACATGTGGAACACTTTATTTTTTTCAATCCAGAAGAATGTAGGTGGATCTTATCCTCTTCTGTCGCGAATTCGCGACAAACCAATGTCAAACCTCAAATGCGAGCATTTGTGACGTAATGTTAAGTTTTCGGGACAAAGCTACAAAATTCTTAGAGGCTTAAAATAAATGCACTCAAACTTTTAGTAAGGCTTTCCTTCGCCTAAACCTACTTTAATGCTTTCTAACTCTGGTGACGTAAGCAAAACTCGACAAGGCAAAGACGGAACAATAATAATAATAATAACGACCGGGAGTTGCTTGGGGCGTAAGCGGCAGTTCATGTTTGTAAACAGTAAAATGGTCGAATGAGACGGAAGCAGGACTACTACCAGAAGCATGCGTCCAGAGTACTTACAAATAAAGCACCGATCTCATGTAATCCGTGATAGATGCATAATCCGATTCGGGCAGCACAGAACAATTCACCAACACAACGTCGGGGATGAAGGCGGTCGCTCACATTCAACGGAACTCTCGCGGTCGCCGATCTGCAGCTCTCTGTCGTGATAGATGCACAATCCAATTCGGGCAGCACAAAACAACGCAAACACAACGTCGAGGTAGAAGGCGGTCGATCACATTCAGCGGAAGTCTCGCGAACGCCGATGAGCAGTTCTTTGTCGAACCGGGTCCAACAAACAGAGCACAATAATTGCATGAACTCCGACGAAACTAACGACCATTATTAAAAAGTTAGTATGAACGTATTCCGGCCGTTCAAGACGAAAAATCACGGCTGCGACTGCAACGCACGAAAAACAGGAGACACTGACGCCTGACGGGTGCCCCCTTTTTAGAAACCGGACCTACGTGGCCCCTACAACTCATCATAACTTGGACTACGGCAAAGACTTCGGTCCCAGTGAGCCCATCAGGGCGTCAGAGCGAGTCACGTGACAAATTTTCGTCCAAGCGCCTTTGTCCTACGGAGAGCAGTCACGTGTTACGCAACACCACTCTGATTTGCTAGAAGCGGCCTTCGCAATCGTTCACAGCCACACGAAGACACAAAAGAAGGTGTGGAGGCTTATCAGAAGACGAGGTCAAAGAGGGGTGGACAAAGCAGCTAATCTCCCTCTGCTGCTTTGTATAGGCCACCTGCGCTGCCACGGGAGGGTCGCGAAATGGGACACGTCAGGACTTGCTTCATGCAGTAGCGTGCGTGCTCTGACGCCGACCGCGAAATCACGAAATAAATACACAAAACAAATTCGAACGCATGAAACAAGAAATGCGGTTTCACGCGTACCAAAAAACAAAATAAAAAATAAATAAATAAAGCGTCGGGAGGTTAGATATTTTGGTGTCAACACGCAGATATAAGAATCGCGTACCCAAGCGGGGGTGTCATGAATTCGGCACTTTCGATTGTCTTGCGACATTGTTTCTTCAGAACTACACACAAAAATAAAATCACAGTGAAGGTGCTATAAGTAGTGCGAGGCCCAGTCAGGTGAGTTTGTAATACCCGAAATGAGGGCGCCACGGCCCGCAGTTTGTTCAATGTTTCAGCGCAGGAGGTCTTTCTCGGGTTAAAAGCAAGCAGATTCCGTTTTGCTTAATCTTGTTTTTCTTTTCTTTTTTAACGTCGGATTTTAGGCGGTTAAGAAATAGAAATACCTCGCCGACATAGGCCATTCAAGCAGGACTCTTGACACTCAACAAAAACTGCGTCGCGTACGGTATGTCAGGATGGTGTCGGCGCGACCCATCCCTTTTTTCACAGATATTGGCTGGACCAAAATGGTAACGGCACAATTTTTCAGATTTGATCCTATATCGGCGCAATACTGTGTGCTGCCCGGGCTGTATATTGTCACGTCTTCGTCCATCTTTTGCGAGTGGAGATGTTTTGTTTTAAAATCGAAGTTGAACTGATAAAACTGACGCACGCGCGACACGTAATTTTCGGCTCGTGTGGGACGGTGAGTTCGATCGGAGTTGCAAAAACTATACTCTATTTTTTCCTAATCATACGCGACTTCATGTGGTGAATAATTATTTTGTATGTTTGTACCACCGTAAATCACCAATAGTTTCAGCAAAGCAATAAACATTAACGGATATGAAATCATGGGTGTATTAGACTGCATCACCATAACGCCCCTTTTACATCGTGTGAATAAAGGGCGTAAAATTCGCCCAAACACCCTTTTTACACGATTTAAGAGACCATCGCTACAAGCGGGGTCGTAAAAAGGGTGTAGAAGGGATGAAAAACGTCAGCACACCCTTTTTACACCCACCGATATTCAGAAATCGTGTAAAAGACGTGTAAAAAGGGTGTTTTTCCTAACTTACACCCTTTTTACGCGATTATGGGTGTTAAAATGTTTAGTGTGTACCCATCTTTCCCAAACCCCAAGCAAAAGTACAGAACACAAAGATGTAGTGACTTGAAACGCAGATTCATAATTATTTCTCGGCCTTTCGTCCCATATCTCGCTTGAACGTGTTGCAATTCAACATATATATAAAAAAAAGCATGAGCATTTTTATGAAAGTGGATTTCTGGCCTATCTTGACGTTTTATGACACAAACAAACTAATATATTTTTCTTTAGCTCGGATTCGTTTTTACACACAATGCGTTTATGAGCTGGAATTCATACGAAAAGTGTCACGCTTTAATGTAAAGAAAACGAGTTACATGCAGACGAAGGCAGCATAAAACATTCATAGCTCATAGCAGGGAACAACCGCCTTCGCATCTAAAGCATGTAGAAGGCACATGTAGTTGTACTGACAGATTCATAATCATAACTAGGCACAGTTATGTTTGCCAGCGAGATTCGCCAACAGGCTCAGCGGAAATCGGATTCCGGACCGGGCACATGGAGGAAGTGAAAGAGAGCGCAATCAACTGGATTGAGCATGATTTGCCGGCGACGGTCAGCTGTTATAGCACGCGACTGTCCGTGGCGACTGATACTTAGTCCAGGAGACATAGTCCGTGGCCGATAGCCGGCAGCCAGTCATATTTAGTTCAGCTTACTTAGACCGCGGGCGACCATCGGCGTCTAGTCATACTTAGTCTAGTATACTATGTATACAGGCAAGCGCTGGCAACTCATCATACTTAGTCAAGCGTACTTCGGCGACGAGTCATACTTAGTCCAGTATGCTTTGTTTGTGGGTGACCATCGGCGCGCGCAGCTGGCCCCTGAGTGACGAAGTAACAAGAGATTCCGTTGAGGGCATATGACGTCATATTTTCCGGGCAGAATTCAAAAGGTCCACTACACCTCCTACCCTCGCCATTACTTCAGTTACCGCAAGGGGTTCCTCGCCACTCAAGAGTACTTAGAATTCGAGGCCCTAAACGCACCCGTGGAAGAAGCAAAACTTCTGATTTCGACATGCTCGCGACACGGTCGAGTTCAGAATAAATTTAAACTTGTAATTTTGATAGACCGGAGAACACAACAGCATGTCGTGTGTGCAGCGCATCGGAAACCGCTGTACGCTTCCCGTAGGTAAGTATGGGAAGTCATAACATACGCGTAATGGATTCACGACACATTTTTTGACAAGATTATCAAAATGATAAAGACAATATTTTTTTTATTGGATTGTACTCTGTTTCCAGTATTGTTTTCAATTATCTTTATAAATGTCAATTTATTATAGTGGCAATTTTTGGTTATTTCCTTTTTTTCTTCTGCATACTTTATGCGAGCTTATTCTACATATCTGTCACAACCGCCGTAGCGGTAAACAATATTCATAAAGAAATAAATAAAAGTAAATAAAATGTAAACGTTTTATTCAAAACGCGCGGGAACCATGAATCCTTAGACGATTCGACAAATCAGAATCGCCTACGTGGTTTGAAAGATGAATAGATACCGACGCGTCTGAAAATTACGGACGCCATTGGCGTAACTTATTTCGCGTATTCATTATGCTAAAATTAGAAAGCGCTCGGCTTGAGGAATGGAAGGACCAGCTTTTCCTAAGCGACCCCTCTAATGACGTCAGAGCGCCCGCGGTCGCAGAGCTTGAGGCGGGGTCTCCGCCTCGGGACCAATAAGTCTGGGAGCAGCGGGAAGTTGCTCGTATTTTCCGTTCACCTCTAAGCTGACAGTGCTTTGAAAGCTACGCACACCCCGGACTAATGAAGTGCCTCCATTTCATCCACTGACCCAGCAGTCCGAGCATGGAGGGAAGCCCGATCACGTGGCGAAAAATAGACGGACGAGTGGTCCAAATTGCACGTAGCTTCCACCGCGCTGTCAGCTTACGGGGTGAACGGAGTTTAGGAGTTGCGGCCACGGGAAGAATCGTTTGACCGAAGGGATCGCTGTCGCTCGGTTTCCCGCGGGACGGAGACGTTGTTAAGGGATACGAGGGGACACTCTCTGCCATCATCCCGCCACGGGACCTCGTTTAGGCACCAAAAGGCTACCGACCCCCTGACGTACTGCAACGAGGAAGCTTCCATATCAGTAGCGAGATTTTAGTATTGCCATAGCCTCCTCTATGCTCACAAAACCTGGCGATTCAACAACGGAGCCATAGAGTGCCCGGTCGCAGATTTGGAGCGCGAGGATCTGGTAGCACAGATCATCAAAGAGCCATTTCTCGGGGAACCTAGAGTAACTGTATAGGCTCTGCTTGCAGAGCCAGAGCATCGCGTTCCTTTTCCTTTCGTCGCACATCTCCGTATTGGCGGAGGAGTGGTCACGTGCTCAGAACTGGATCCGACCTTCGTGCGGGAAAGCGGCCTTCCAGAGCGCCGAGTTTCGGGGGAACATATTTTCCGCTTTGCGTTCGCAAAATATAGATCCTAGACCAAAATCGAACGAACCGAAAGCTTCCTAAGTCATTGAACATTATGTGCATCAACTGGGTACAGTACAATCCCGTTTTTTATAACGCGAGCGATGTTTTGGGACATTCGTTTTTGGGTATGTGAAGCAGACGACACGGACGACAATCGCGTTCCTAGCGTCTGCGGCTCTCGCGGAGTGATACGCGATACCGATACGCTACCGGCACATCCGGCCATCTTGGCGAGTCGGCGAGCTCTCGTTTGAAGCAGGGGACGGTGTTTTCGTCAGCCACTGCGTCGTTTACCGCACTAAAGTTTGCATGCGGGTAGAAAGAGCCCCGTGAAAATGACAGGCTGTAGTGTTACTAACATGCACAAATCACGCAGACAGCGGCAAGAGCTTGTACCGGATTCCGACGGCGAGACACGATGTGAGACGCCGCCTCGTCTGGCTTTTCGTATGGGAAGGAAATAATTTTAATCATTGTCTGCCCTTTTACAATATCCCAAAAGGTTTCTGCAGGCAGTTGTGTGAATAAACATGTTTTAGAGACTGTTAGTGCTGTGCCTGTTCGTAATTGCTTCAAGGGACCATGTCGGTGGTAGTAAAACAGTTTAATAGGGTCAGCAAAATGTTCAAATAGAAGAGAAAGCGAGATGTAGGTTGGTGTCACACACTGAAAGTAGACAGAACTCTATCGCCCTATTCTCGGGGCGGAATATACTGGTCAATAGGAAAACAGTCAATCTCGGCATCATTCTGGTCCCTGCAACGAATTGACTGCGTTTTCAAAGACTTATTCGCAATGAAAGTGGAACGGTCAGTGGACTTTTTATATTTGTCAGTTTGCACCTTGCCGCATATCCCAAAGTTTGAAACACCGTCTAACATTTATTATTCGTGAGCCCCTAATGTTTGCGATTCAAGTGAATTCAAAATTTAGCCGAACTTGAAAGCATGCGAAAATTCCGGTTTCCAACAGCTCTCTATTCGTGCGTCTCGAATTCGTGAAATGGCAAAAACTTCGGATAGAAAAGAAAAAAAAGTTGTACACTATTTTGGCATGAAAATGGCGGGTGCTCAACATTTCTCAGACTCGCATATAACTGGAACGCGCGAAGGTAAAGCACTGTTCCGTCTACATAATATCAAGTAAGACGTCTGCTTAAAAAAAAAAAAAAAAAAGTCGCAGGCTGAGCAGCGGCACTTGCTCTTCGATTAAACACAAGAGGAAAATAAGCGGGCCTGCGTTCTTTTTGCTTCTTGAGATCGCTCGAGGGGAAAGGTCCTCCAAATGTTGGGCAGACAGCGGACTCACGACGCTATCCGCGTCCCAGCAACAGCGACTTGACGACTTCACTTCACGCGGGACCCGCGGGTGCGTACATGGGTGCGCTTTTTGCGAGAGGGAAACAGGAAACGACGGGACAACGATCGCGGCGCATGCGCGCTCGTCGCCGCATGCCGCGCTCTTTTCCTTCCGCAGCGCGCCGCAGCACGCCACCTCACGTCTGCGTATTTGTGCCCTGCAAAAAGCGACCTTGGCTTCCCGCAGTGCTTAGCTCCAGGAATGGCACCATTGCGGTACTCTGCTCCGCAAGCGGAGCATATACAGTTACTCTAGGGGAACCTGGACGTCAGCGCACAGCTTTTGCAGCGGCGAGGACCCGAAACACACTTGTTCGCTCGGGAGAAGTGTGTTTCGGCGTCTCGCCGCAGCGGGGCGTCAGTCACGTGGCTCTCCTCTCATCCGTTGTCTGCCGCTCCACCTTTTCCATTTCGGCGGCTGCTTCTCGTGGCGATCTGCCAGGCTTTGTCAGTATATAGGAGGCTATGGTACTGCGTATCGGAGCAAACGCAAGCGCCGTGCATTTGCGTGTCGTCACCATACGCCAATTCACGACGCAGTTTGGGCTCCCACGCACGTTCAGTGTGGGAGACGCAACGCTAACGCGAACACACGGTGCTCGCGTTCGCTCGTATAAGCGATACAAAAATACACTATTGTAAGAAGCCGCATTTGCCGTACGGACGTTCGGACAGAGTGATGATTGCCCGCTTTGGAAAAGGGCGCCTTGTACGTGCATCGATGATCGTCTTTAACACGTAGTCAGGATGGCGTGTTCGTGCAATGCTGGGCCTCTTTTTACAGGACGCGTGCGATGTGTCTGATATGCCACGGAAGAAAGCTATGCGGAGTGCAAGATTGTCTGCTTCTTGCGCAGGAGTTGCAGTGATGTCAAAACGCAGAGCTCTGATTGGCTATGACTGGAAGGATAGTGGGTAGACTTCAGTGCTTGCTGCCTTGAGGTCTACCCGCTATCCTTCCAATCGCAGCCAATCAGAGCTCGGTCGTTCTGACGTCACCGCAACTTCTGCGCAAGATGCGGACGAACTTGCGCTCCGCATTGCGCATGCTCAGAACGCGTTTTACAGCCCGTGACCGCGATCGTGAGGAGGCAATTGGAAATATCTATACTAATATTGACCTCAAAAAGTGCAGTAAAAACAAAGTCAAGTTCGGCCCTTCGCGGAACGTTACTAGCTTCCTTTTTTCCGTGTTCGAATTAAGGTATATATGGGTGGATCCTAAATTAGCTTTATGTCATTTTATCAAGGCGTACATCGTCTCAAGCGTCTTTTTCTACCTTCGACAACCAAATCTCTGTAAGAAGTACGTCGCGCGGGGCATAAATCATGCGTAAAAACGTCGTTTTTTTCCCTGTTTTATGTGACAACGATTATACCTGACTTCGTTGCCGAGGGTATGTGGGAGAAAAGAGAACCCGGTTTTTCTCGCCGCAAAAATGAGCTACGCATTGCCGGATATTTACTCTGCGCCCAAATGTAGCGCTAGCGGTTGGGACAGGCCATATATGGCCTGTCCCAACTGCTCCTTTAGATAACGCTAAGTGCTGAAGCCTATAGGCTTCAGCACTTAGCGTCATCTCGTGCAAACGTTAAAAGTCAATTTCCGAAAATTTTCAGTGAGGAAATGACGGTCACGAGAGCCCGTGGATACATGGCGTTGAATGGCGTCTGCTACCGGGAACGGAACCCATTTGCTCATTGAAAATTAACGAAAGTAGTCAATAACTTTTTTCACCAGATAACGATACGTTTCGAAGCTCTGAGCTCTGCTTCTACCAGCACATGCTACATTTGAGTAAAAGCTGAGCAATCGGCGACGCGCAACTAACGCTTGCTGTAAGAAAAACATGGTTCCCCTTTGAAGGAAAACACTCCGTATGTAACCTCAAGTTTTAGGTCGTTTAACGCCCCCTTGCTCCCAAGAAGCCAGCCCCGAAATACAAGATAATATTGTCAACTCAACCGAGTAAAGCGCAAATAATATTAATGCCAGGACAATCTAGACAGATGATTCTCTGAAGAAATTTACCCAGCTAATGCCAGCAGCGGCTTAAGTATGCATGCTTACGGACGTTATATAAACTCATAAATAAATTTTCTTTTGTACGACTCTCGCTGCAAGCAGTTCATAAACGTTGTCCATACCGTAAATTCTCGGACACCCTGTGAAACGATTGTCTCCAGAATGGGATTTTAACCGCGTCACGAGCGGTCCGTTACGATCTCGTTCCGCGATTCTGTAAATGTTGAATTAGCCTCGGATTTTAATCTCGCGACAAGAAAACTCGTCGTTAACGAGTTCCGCTGTTCTTTAGAGCGAAATGGGACGTGTTCGTGCCTTCCTTATGAAGATTAAAGGGTCTTCCCTCTGCGCGCCTGCGCTGGTGTTGTCTCATCATAGTTTTATATCTAATTTCGGAAAGTCACCCTTTTGGCTCATACTTCCCAATGCCCAGTTCTTTTTTTCTTTCTTTTTAGTGGGAAAGCAGGGGTCATTACGTAGTTTTCTTGCTGGGATCGCATATAGCGTTTTCATTATCTTTAGCAACTAGACTTTATCTCCCCGTATTTGTCTCTGTTAAAATACTCTTTTCTGTAAAAAAGAAAAAAGAAAAACACACATGAAAATTTGGAAAGAAAAAACTAGCGCCGAGAATGGAAGTAACTTTCGGTCATAAATGAGTAGGGTAGAGATCTGAGAAATAATTCAAACACCGCACGCTCCTCGAGGCAATGGGTCTTATCCTCTTGGTTTGCAAAAATTGTTAATTTCACTTCGATTTGCGAGACTGTAACTTCTTTCACAGCTTTGCATGATTGGCATATTTGTTTTTATCAAATAGCATATGATTGTGATTTTTTTTTCTTATCGCTTTTCAGGATTCTATGCCTATCGAGTGTGCGGACTCGAGGGCGACTGGTTGTGGGGAAATTGGACCAACTACACCGAGTGCTTGGGACTCATCAACCATGAGGTAATGTGTTCAAAACGCGGGCCTTGTTTTTCCTAACTTGGACATGGTAGAATCTGACTCTTTTCTTTACCGTGCCTATCTACAGTCAATGAAACAGCTTGAGAGACGCAAGGCGTAGCTTGAATATGTTGACCGTTCTCGCTTCGTGATCAGTATCTCGGCGTTCTGATTGGCTACCGAGCGATGGTAAGATGCTCAGGTATTACTACATCCTGCGTTTCTTAAGGTGTCAGTCCTCAAGTTTCCAGGGACCATAGCTGCTTCGTTGCTGAAGCGTGATACAAAGAATTGAACAAGATAAAATCGAAAATGGCGGACTCGCTTCGAATACTTCTATCATTCCCTTTTACGAATAACGTCCGATGGGGAGGTTGCCAAACTTGAAAGCCGGCACGAAGTAAACTCGGAGACTGACCATGGTCACATAATTATCAACGACGAACATTAGACGCTTTATCATATGGGCATATAGTTTCATGAAGCGATCGGGTCTTTTCACCGTTTCTACAATAGAGCGTTTTAATATTGCGTACAGGAGCCAAAGCGGCGAGCACTGTGCGTTTGCGGTAGCGTTAGCGCGCTCCACGCTGCGCATGCGCGCCGTCGTCATGCGCCCTGATCCAAGACGCAAGTTTCGGGCTTCCGCGCGGGCCTTGTCATCTATAGGTGGTATGCGGAGAGCAAGTCGTCTGGTTTTTGCGCACGAGTTGTGGTGACGTCAGAAAGACTCCGAGCTCTGATTGGCTCTGATTGAAGGATAGTGGGTAGACCTCAAAGCAAGCTGCCTTAATGTCTACCCACTATCCTGCAATCAGAGCCAATCGAAGCTCGGCGTTCTGAGGTCACCGGAACCCCTGCAAAAGCAGCAGACGAACTTGCGCTCCCAATAGGCTGCAGGCAGCATGGCCCCCCCAATGGCCGCTGATGTGACGTCAGTGCACGCCATTAACAGACGCTTGGAAGTTCGGCCTCTGGGCGCCGCCATTTTGTTGCTGGAGTTTGTAGATCGTCCGATAGTCGAGAGTACTGCTGGAGCGTACTCAGGGACTCAGCAGTGCTTGACTATCAGACGATCTACCCTCTCCAGCAGCAAGATTTCGCGCTCAGAAGCCGTACTTGCGAACGTCTATAGGCCACTAAGAACCTGGTTGGTATGAAGCGACGAAATAAATTGTCGAATATTTCTTGCAGCCTCAAGAAATGTCGTCCGTGGTCTCTCTAGCGGTCAGCTACATCCTCCTGCTCTTCTCGCTTCTCTCTCTCATCTTTCTCTCTGCTACGATGTTTATTTTTTGCTACTTCCGGTACGATGCTCTTTCTCTCTTTGAATTCTTTTCTGACGATAATAATCATTAGAGAAGGGGAACAAGGAGGGACAAGGGACAAACACAAATCTCCAACTTACAGCTTGGTGTTTGGAGATTTGTGGTTGTCCTTTGACTCCCTTGTTCCCTTCTCCAGGGATCATTATCTGTCATTCTTGTCCAGCTCGCTTGCACATTTGCATTAATTGTGTTATTAGCAAATCCGTTTCTCTCTCTCTTGCATTTCTAAGGAAATATAGTGGTCAACTTTCCCGCACAGCATTTGGAGAAACCAATTGGTGCTATTTCGCCGAATTACCAGGCTAAAAATATGTATAGATATAAAAGTAATAAAACAGTCTGCGCTCTCAAACTGAGCATGAAAAAACGCCACTTCCAACGCCACAGCGTGGATTGCAGAGTGTTTCATCTAAATATATGTTTAGACTTGCCATTCGGGGAGCTTCCTCTGTAGATTGCAGCGATTGGCTCTCACAAGTCCATTGCGTGACAGTAGGCGCTCCAGTCTTTTTTAGGGTGTGTGATGCACTACAAATTGTTATTACGAATATGAATATAGGCTTGGGTTACAAAAGGTCACCGAACATTCAAGGTAAAAGAAAAAAGAAGCAAACATGAATACCGATCTATGCTATAAAGGAATACCGATCTATACTCAGATACTGTAGACATCAAACCCCCAGTTACTTTATTACATTATCGTAATTGCACTTTTAATAAAGACAAAAATTAAACCTAACCGTATATCTGTTGTCAAACCTCTTTCTCCGTAAAACAAGCAACTGAAGGTCAATTTTAATTAGTCATCCGAAACGTATATGGCAAGACAAGCGGAAGGGCACAAGAGACAGTTTCTGAGGTGTTCCGTAGATAAAGCTTGATCGATTTCACTTGACAACATTGTGTACCCTGCAAGAATAGGCCATCTCTGAGCGAACAAATTCACTTGACAACATTGTGTACCGCGCAAGAATAGGCCATCTCTGAAAGAACAAATTAACTCGGCGAAACCAGCGCGCGCCTTTAAAATCCCGCTAAGGTTCGCCCTCGTCCTGATTTGCACATTTCCACCAACACAAATACAGGGCGCTACGATCCTCACGATGAACCGCGGACGACGCTACGAGCCCCCAAGGCCAATGCGCTGGGTTGGCCGGGACGGCTCGAAGCATCGCCTGCGATCCATCGTGGGGTGAAATAAGCATACGCTTCTTCTCACCCTACGAAAAACCACAGCCAAGGCTACAGACCACAAGGTCCAATCAGAAGCCAGTTCGAAACCACGTGACGTATTTCTCCAACTACCTTATCGAAGCGGAGCACTGATCAAGCACGTTGGAACAATGCACCACGTGGTGTCTGGGTCGCTCGTGGTCTGACGCCAGTTGTCCGTGGCTTTGGCTGTGGTTTGTCGTGAGGTTGAGACGAAGGATAATTCGATTATCGTTACCGCGTGTCCCTCGCAGGAGCGAGGCAAGTCAATTTTGTGATGAAATTTTGTAAACAGAATGGTTGGGAGTGATTGCATATCGACAAAGCCTGATTTGTTAGCTCAAGTTTGGCGGTTAGCAAATTGGGTTATACGTTTCCTCGAGCGAAATCAGTCTGTTTCGTTAGCGAAGTCCCGGGAGGAAATTGAAGTTCCGTGTTGACTCGTATTTTTTTGCAATCAGGTCTTTGTTAAAATGCAGTGCTTTCCATGGTTTTGCAAACTAATGTTTAACAAAACGTCTGTCCAGACAGTTGTCTGTCCTATCTGCTAACAAGAGACACTGCGTGATGCCGGTAGGAAATCCATCGAGAAATTTATCGAATAAATACACTCGAAGGGTTAGCCCTGCGGCAATGAGAAGTTCGTTATAGGCACCTTTTATTTACTTAAATACGAATAGAACATTTCCGTAACTTTGAAGTTCGTGACTAAAAGAGAATATGCATCGTAGCTCAAAGGAACTGTTGATTTAAAGCAACTTTAACAATATGAACTGCAGGTAGCATAGTCGCACAAACCGACCTCTTTGACAGTTCTATTAAAATATTAAGATTTTTTTATTACTTCTCGGATGCGTAGAATTTGTTGCTCTTTCTACCGCCAAACTATATCACTATTTTTTCATTAAATTTTCAAAATTGTTTCGCGAATAGTTATTTGCACCGATGGCAAAGTGTTTCACGTGTTTGTTGCAGATGAAGCCACGCAAGTAATATCACTTTGGCGCCCGGAACGCGACTCTGAATGGTGTGCTTACCGCGTCATCGAATACGGTCCCTCGATTTCAGCCTAATCACGTCGTAGAAGTGTGTTGTTGTTGCCTGCCGTGATTCTGGCGGTGGCACCACAAAAGGAGGTAGATTCAGCAGACGCCTGGTCTGCTGCAGATCGCACTCCCGATTGAGTGTCTATGAAGTTTCAGTAGCCCCCCCCCCTCCCCCACTTCCCCTAGTACGCGGTAGACAGACCAGTCACAGACGTGTTCCAGACACACAGCAGTATAGTATAACTCCCAACATCAATAGGGCTCAGTGAAATTGAATGTATACTACTACCCGGCGTGACAGGTCGCTGCAGTGTTCCCGCACCCGGGTGCACCAAAACCTGGTGCTTGCACTAATGGTGCACGCCGTCATGCTCGTCGTCCTCTCTCTGCCGGTGGTGGTGCAACCGGACGCACCGACGCCATTTGCGCAGATAGTGAGTATACTCAATGATAGCCTTGCGACTGTTTTTCTCCTTTCTTCCGATGGAGCCGACCAGGCAGCGCCAGAAGCGCATCCACACGGCGTTCGTCGTCTTTGTGCGTTTGCTTTCAACGGCTAAACCAATCACGCATTAAAAAAAGAAAGAAAAAAACGGTGATAAACGCGCAAGGTGGACTAGCGCCGTGACGATGAACTCTTGCCGCCTCTTGATGGTCTCCGTCAGACCGTTAGCGTCGGCTGCTGTCGGACTAAACCATTTGCACGTCTTCGTCACCTGCGTTGTTGTGTGCGCTTTTTCTTTGCGAATTAATAACCACTGACAGTTTAAGAAACGCAGGGCGTGGAGAAGCTCCTAGCATCTCATCACTGTTCTACGGTCAATCAGATTGCGGCGTGAGCAGATGAGGACGCGGAAGAACAACAAATCACAAAGCAAAAATAGCGTGAACGTCATCCTGCCTACCTCAAACCGTCTGTGATGCGGAGCGCAAGTTCATCCCCTTCTTGCGCAGGAGGTTGCGGTGACGTCAAAATGCCGAGCTCTGATTGGCTCGGATTGGAATGACGCTGGGTGGACCTCCTAAAGGCCGATGACCAGACTCGAGATTCTGCAAGGCAGAAGATCCTCCTGGCAACGGTGGACAGGGTAGGAGGTGGGAGAGGAGGAAGCGCGGGAAAACTGGAAAGCGCTAACTGGTTGTCGGTCTTTAAAGCAGCTTGCATCGATGACTACCCACTACCCTTCCAATCAGAGCCAATCAGAGCTCGGCCTTCTGACGTCATTGCAACCCCTTGCGCAAGAAGTGGACGACCTCGCGCTCCGCATAATGGCGCGGGCTCATTTAGTGCTTGCAAATTGCTCACGCACCCCACTTTCTCGTTAGCGTTCAACGAGCACAGTGCTAACCGAACGTACAACGGAACAAGCAGACCGTGTCTCACCCCATGGGAGCGCTAATCCGGCTCTCCTGGCGTCAGCCGAAGAACTTCTGCATGACGTAGCGATCGAGGGAACAGCCCGAGCTAGGGGAGGTGGCTCGCCCAAGGTCGAAATTGCGGCTACACTGCTCTTCACTTCAGGGGCCCTAATCTGGACTCTTGGCGGAAAAGTCGGCGAGAAATTCGACGGCTATGATTGGCCGGCGCCAAGGTCAAGTGCGGCGTTGGCCAATCGCGGCCGCCAGATTTCTCGCCGTCGCTTTCGCCAAGCGTCCAGCTTAGGGCTCCAGGTCCGGCCACGGCCGCCGCTACGATCGGATGGAAGCTAATCAAGCCGCGCCCAAAAGTGCATCGTCACGCTGCTCATTGTCTTTGTGGGGTTTTCACGCTGGAAAGGTCTATGGACATTTCCAACGCTTATCGCCCAGGACGAGAAACGCTGAGTCACTTGGGCTGTGGACGCGTGCGTGGCGTCTCATATTTCACAACACAAAAGAGAGCTATTGCGCACGCTCAGAACGCCTTCCACAGTCCAGGAGGCAGAGATGGCGGCGCCCAGAAGCCGAATATTGGAAAGCTCTATAAACAGCGAGCAGCGCAAGTTCGAAAGTCACCCGTAATCATCGTTGCGCGAGAACGTGGCGAAGAGCGTAGATTACCCTGCAGGCGAAATTTCTGCGTAGTCACGATTCCGACCTTGAGCGAGCGGTCTTCCAAACTCGGGCGTTCTTATTGAGCGCATGGAGCAGTTCTCCCGCTTTTGCCGAGATAGCGCTCCCGTAAGATAAGGCGCCGTATGCGTGTTTTGGGTAGGTTTGGTGAGCTTTGAACAAATACTCGTTCAGGGCTGAAGCTAGTTTATTGTATGCTCTAAAGTGGTGCTCGTGCTCGTTTTGTGTTCTCGCTACATTGCGGCTCAAACGTAGTTTGATGCCCACTCGAATTCATAGTGCACTCCGATGTCCCTGTTCTTGCTACTGACTCATTTAATACTGCTACTATAGTCGATAGGGCTCAGAGTAAGAGGGAACATTCGCTCATTTATTTTTATTTGCTACTGGCATATGAGTCATCGTGCCCACCCACTTCTAGCTCATGCTCCTTTAGTGGATTCATTTACAGTGCTCACTACTTTCTTTTACATTTACTCCTAAGTTTAATTTACGCATCAAATTTATATAGCGTACAACTTTACACTAAAATAGTCATAAAGACAGGTACAAAGGTGTGTATGTCTTCATACTAAAAGTATTTTGTTTATTCGTCGGAAATATGTTAGCATGCCCCCCTCTCTCTTATCTTTAAGACTCTTTTAATATTTGTTTGACTTTTTGCATAATTAAAACAATTTGTTTGCTTTTTTTCACCACACCAGATCACGCATTGTTAGCTAAGTTAAAACTAACGTCGTCGTGGGAATAAAAAAAGAAAAGGTTCTTGGTATTCGCTAAATGCTCAGCAATACACCTTCACCTTCTTGCTTACCAGCAAAAATACTAAAACGTAATTCATTTTTCGCCCCCCCCCCCCCCCGCGAAGGTCACATAAAATGACAAAGAACGTAGTTGCGAAATTCGCACAGTCGAGACAACCAGACATCTGAATAGAATTCGGACATAATCTAGACATACCCACCCCTCAAATAATGCGGGTGAATCGATGCGAGAACAGATTCAATTCGGCACAAAACGTAATCACGGTTCATTCTTTCTTACAAATCCGGGCTCACCTTCTCCTCGACACAGGAAATTAAATTACGCCACCGGTATGAACGATCGACTGAATGGCAATGGAAAGGGGAGTGATATCTTTCAGTTGTGCCGCTTCAAGCAAAAGGTGTTTCCTGCGTTCGATAAAACTTCGGCGTCTCGCCAGTCTAAAGCGGACCCCCGCAGCCACGGAACGATGGAAGACAATGTACAGGTGCATGAAGAATTTCCGTGCCTCTCGTCATTTCAGCGACCATGCGGGTCGAAATTCAGGGAGAGGAGGAGATCAGAGCGAGCGAGGACGCCAGCGAGAGGAGCTCTGACTTGAATATTATTCGCGGGCAAACGAAAGACCTCCCCCCCCTAAAAAGCAAGATTTTGTTTTTCCTCCGCAGACGTAAACTACGCATCGCAAAACACTAATTTCCGTTCAAATGTAGTGCTAGCGGTGAGAGAAGCAGACGACAAAGTTTCAGAACTTAGCCTTCATGCTATTCAAAAGCTACGAGTGATTTTCTGAAACGTTCAATAGAAAAATGGGGCCCGTTGTTTTGTCAGTTTTCGGTTTCTGGCCCGCCATAGGGCTCCTTTGTATTCAAGAGCTCCGTCGTCCGCCATTTTCCCATTGGAACCTTTCAGAAAATCACTTATAACATTTTTTTAATAAAATAACGGTTAGAGCTGTAACTGTGGCACCTGGTCTCGGACAGCTAGCGCTTTGTTTCAGCGAGGAATGAGGGTTCGGTGATATATAATTAATTTTTCCACGGAAAAAAAAAAACAGTTATTTTTTGGCGACTTTGTGCAATTAGTTTCGCGTATATCTGATGTACGGAGCTCGAATGTTAATAGAGCGATGTCTTAAAGAGCACTACTCTAACAAACCTGCAAAATCACTGTTTTTCTTAAACTACACGCTGCCCTCACTTCAACGGAACAAATTAATTAAAGACACATAAGTAAAAGAACATTAGCTGACATCAAACATTGTGGCTAAATAAAACCCTCACATTAAAGTGTACCGGTTCATGATAAATCGTGAAGATCATCAATATTATGAGAGAACATTTGCGAGTAGAAGCATTATAAATACCAGGAAAGAACGATTCATACAAACAACGCGGCGGTATCTCACCGCTGTATCAACCTCGCAGAAACAAACGCAGATGCTGCGCTGCCTTGAAAATAGTTTGCAGTGATATGCACCGCTGTATCAGCTCTGTGCACTGATAGAGTGTGAAAAGTGAGCGCTGCATCGGCACTAAGATCGGCGATAGTTTCTGGCGCTGACTTTGAGCTGCGCGCTATGCTTCGTCTGCTTCTTTGCAGGGCTTCTGGCGACGTCAGAACGCCTAGTTTTGATTGGCTCTGATTGACGGACAGTGCGTGGACTTCAAAGCAGGCTGCCTTGACGTCTACCCACTATCCTTCGATCGGAGCCAATCAGAGCCTCGGCGTCGTTCTGACGTCAACACAACCCCTGCAAAAGAAGCAGACGAACTTGTGTTCCGCACTTGTGTTGTTTGTTTGTTTAGGCCATGGGAGAGTTAGGCAGTCCCAACGGACTATTTGCTGTCTATTCCCGAGCATCAAAGCGAGAATGCAGGGATTGGTGTTCCACCGCGCCACACGCGCATGCCTTTCCTGTATAAAAGATTCGAGGCAAATAACCAAAAGAAAGCATTGATCGAACGCGTGCAGCAAGATGCCATTTGTTTTAGGTTTTGCTTTGGAAAAGTTACTACTGCTGAAGCCGAGCACGTGCGGCGCGTGGAACACCAATCCCTGTTTCATCTCTCCTTGATGCAATCTTCGATGACAAGGAAAGGCGTGCGCGTGTGGCGCGTGGAACGCCAATCACCGTGCCTGCTTGCCGGCAGGTAAGACATGGCACTGGTCTATGGGTCTAGAGGCATCCGATGATCTTGGCCGTAGATGCGAAATTTAGCCCGTAGGGTTCTACTGCATGCTGCGCATTTCATCGTACGATGTACCGCAGGAAAGGCTACAAGCGCGGCTCCTTCCTCCGGGGCAAATCTCGGCGCAAGCTCTCGTGCACTAAGGACAGCTAGCCAACGCTCATGAGCTCGCGCTTCTGCGCTTCGCAGCGGTACAACATAAGGTGGAAACAGAGCGGGACTAGCCTGGGCGAATTGACTGGCACCGGCAGAAGTGATACACTGCACGGCAGTACGATCGCTCTCATTAAAATGGCGACAAGGCTCAGATTGAGCTAAGGTATCCTGGCTTCTGCAGTGCGAGCTTTAACTCCACGTGTTCACAGCTGCGGTTCTGCTAACATGCCCGGTCACCAACCTCCACTAGTAAATATCAGAGAACAGCGTAAAACACCCAGGGACAGTAGAGCAAGGCAGGACGCAAACACAATTAGGGTTGTCCCTTGTCTTTCTTTTTTCTGTTTCTGTGTTCTTTTTTTTTGTTTTTGCTCTGTTTGCTAACGGTATACTTTTCGTTTGACTCACCCAGAACCAAACGATATGTAAAAATAAAAGTATACCTAGACAACGTATGGACTATATTAATAAATATTTGGGGGAGGGACCACCCAAAACGATTCCCGCGCTTCGTGTACTTCTCACTCTTCTTTCACAAAGGCGAGTCTTTACAGGCTTCGGCCAAGGATGGAAACTCCGCGGAACGCCCGTGTGGTTGGCACTCTGACCGCGCTGCGCATTCCTATTGGCGATCAGCGGCATTCCTTCGTCAATCTGGACTCTCTCACTTAGGGCCTATTGACGAGAAACTCGCCGAGGTCAAACACCTCGGCATTGCTCGGTCCCCACCTGATGACATTCCAGGTGTTGATGGCCCCGCCGCACGATATACCGCGTTCACGAGTGTCGTGCCCGCAAATCGAGGGCCTTCGACCTCGCTTGTGTGGCGCAATTCGGTACCTCCACAGTCCCACTGTCGCACGAGGCTATACCAGAATGCTGTGCGTTCTTGGAGAACTATTTTATATATTCTTTTCCCAACCGTTCACTTTTTTATTGTTGTCATTGTTTTGATTCAGCTTTACTACAAGTTTGTGGCTTAATGTCTTTCTTTTCTTTTTTTATCGACATGCAACACGTCCGCAAGCAACTTTCTGACTGCGTACATGTGAATAATAAAAACGCTATTCTACGTAGCTTTCTGCAAGATCTATTGCAGTTTGCGCAGTAAAATATTATAAAACGGCGCCTATACTCCGTTTCAGTACGACAGCGAGCAGGCGCATGTTGTGCGCGTAGAAGTATTCGTTAAAGGGCCATGGTTCAACGGAATTTGAAATATTCCGTCGTTCAAAAATAGTCGAATATGATCCACAATATCCGTAAATGACAATCGCCCGTTTGTATTTTGATCCTGGTGGCTGTATTTTTCGTTATAAACGGCCCACTTCTGGCAAGCGCTCGGAGAAGGCCCAGCGCAATCGTGACGTAAATCGTCTCAAACGAGCAAAGCTACGGCGAGGCTGACGTCGAGAGGATGGCCTAGTCGGTCCAGCCACCGAAGCGGCTGCTTTTGTACGAATTTTGGAGTGACGGGTTAATCTTCTATAATCTTGTAGGGGGACAATAGCGACTTCTGCGACACACAAAAAGGATTCTCGGAAAGAGGGGAGTTCCTCCTTCCCCTTCTCTCGTCGTGGCCGGAGGCGAGACGATTTCCGTCACTAGCTCTCAAGGTTCCTAGACGAGCATTACAAACGAGGCGTTAGCGACATCCACCAGGTGCTCTTTGCTAATCGTTTAATTCGTTTTAAAATTCCTTTTCGAGACTTTTTTAACAAGATATTGGTATGTTCCATGTGATACTGCTCTTTTGGACACATATAGACCAAAAAATGAGCGCCGACACATATAGACCAAAAAATGAGCGCTCGCACTTAAAGCGTAGATGTTTGGTGCACTTTACAAACTCTGCTTTCGTATATTGAATAGAGCGATATTGCGATAAAGACTATTTCAGTATTCCGTGTCAGGTGACACCGGTTGTCTGGTGCTTTCGTAATCGCCTCCGCTGCGTAAGCGTGTTATTGACCACGAGCCTAAAGCCAAGCACACGCCGAGTCCATGATTGGAACACTATCCGAGCAAAAACATTGACGTAACACTCGTGTTCAATATGGGCTCAGGATGAAGGGTCGATAGCTGATAATAATAAAAGAACATAAAGGATCGGTGGTTGAGCGTGCTAACGCAATACCACGTAGAACACGAGGCCTGAGACTCTCCCCCCCCCCCAACAACAACAACGAACAAAACCGTTATTATTGCTGGATTGACGCAGCGTCGCCTAGCTGACGTCAGCGTCGTCGCCAACGCGTCTAGCAATGTCTCACAGAGGGCGCGACGCTAACAACCGGCGACGCCAAACAGGTGCGTCTGCCGCTTTACGGCGTACCCTCGTTGACCTTCGCCTTGTGCGCCCCTAGGTGTCGAGTCGGGGATCTTCTAACAATGACGTCATACGCAAACCTTGTCTTCTAGATTGTATTTTGGTTAGCGCACCCTGCAGCTCGGAGGGCGTGCAGCAAAATCTCGCGCTACAGAACGGTTCAGTCGTGCATCGATCCCCACCCCTATAGCCGTTTCGATAGGAATGAGCTTTCGCATACCGGCGTGCGGTCGTGAACCGTTATTGCGCATATATACTGCGCTGGCTACATTTTTTTTTCTTCAGCGTAAACCAGCGTAACCGTACCGCGAATGCAGACTCATCTTTATGCTGTCTAAATACACACGTTTAATGTTTTTTTGTTGTTTTGTTTGGACTCAGAATGAATCATTTGCGCGTCAGTTCATTTCCGTGAAAGCAACCGGATTTGGCGCATATACTTAAAAATAATCTACTCGATACAAAATATATAGTATTCGGGAAAAAGACTACGTTTATTCACAATTTTTGTTTTGTCCCGTCAAAGAAACAAACTTTCTAGCAGAATTTAATTTTACAGCTGCTTTAGATGTTTTGTTTCCTCGTGGAAGTGAGTTTTGCTTTGTAATTTGACTCATTAGTTTTTTCTTTACTTCAGGATGCTTATAGTTTTCTTAGTATTTGTTGACACGGAGACTACGCATGATGATAAGGGCGCCATTTTACCTACCATTGTCATTGGTGAACAATAAATAGCGCGAAGGAAACGCGCAGACCAGAACACGAAGACGAAACGAGCGCTTGCCCGTCTTCGTGTTTTTGAACGTGTGTGCCTTTTGGTCTGTGTGTTGTTCATTTAACCAACTAGCCCACTTTAACATTCTCGTACATGGTGATTGGCGTTGCTATGTCGGAATATCGTCTACACTGACCGAAATAAGATGATAACGAAAACGTTACACTTGAAGACAGTGAAGGTTATCCCTGTGATTATTCGAAGTGCAAGTCGTCTGCTTCCTGCTCAGGAGTTGCGCTTAGGTCAGAGCGACGCCGAGTTCTGATTCGATAGTGGTTAGACCTCAATGCTAGATGCCTTGAAGTCTACCCACTATTTTTTTAATTTTCAATCAGCCAATAAGAGCTCGGCGTTCTGACATCATTGCAACCCCTATGCAAGAATCAGACGTACTTGCGCTCGTGCATTATCTTTACAATGATATTAGTTCCTCGTAATAAATACAGTATTTATACTTAAAGAGCACCTTGAGGAAGTATGGTATGATCGGACATTCCTAAGGCTGTACGTGTAAGCTCTTCGTTCCTCTTGGGCAGCCTCCCCTCTGTAAGAGCATCCTGTCCCTGAAGATGTACGCGGCCATGGCGTCCATCAACTGGATGTTCGTCGAAGGGCTGCTACTCCACTCCAGAATCACCATCTGCATCTTCCGGCAGGACGCCCCTTCAAGCTGTACCACGCCATCGGGTGGGGTGAGTGTGTGCACCGCCACTCCGTTCCCGCTCCACTGTGAACGGCCTGCCGATGGTCTAATTGGGTCGGG
>JAZHYW010014683.1:0-11352 GCA_037355805.1 Ixodes ricinus
TCTAAAGGCCCTGTCACATTGGAGCAACACGATGGCAACAGCAACACAACACGTACGTTGTCCGACCGTCGGGCAACTTGTTTCTCGCTCCCCGTGTTGTCCTACACTGTTAGCAAAAATAACACGCTCAGACGTGCAAACCGTTGTCCCATAGCGGACACGTCGAAACGTGTTCGTTTTACACGCAGCCATGTGTGTTATTCGTCTACACATGAGGTGCCGTGTAAACTTAACACGATGCACCGTGTCTGCCTTCCTCAACACACGTTTCGGCGTGTTGCTTATGAAACATGGCGGCCAGCAACCGAGAGCAGCCAAGAGACGAGCCCAGCGGGCCGCGCTACTTTCCGCCGAATTGAGAGCACACAGTACGCGTTTGTTCTCGTTCGATGTCTTTTATACACAGTAAACAGCCTCCCAGCGTGCAAAGGTAAACGTGCAAAGGTACGTACAGTGGTAATCACACTTGTCTATAACGCGCGAGCGTGCGGCTTTCTCCGAGGAGCGCTAGACTGGTGGCATTCGTGGAAACTAAGCTAGTCACGTGGTGCAACATGGAACGGCCCGCTCGAGGGGTGTCCTGCCCGCTCTATCAGCTGGCGGCGAACGCGGAAGGCTGCTCGCAGCACGCTTCACGCTCGCTTCTGACCGCTTATCTGACCTTTTATCGCTTGCGCGCTGTTGTGAGCATATCAACACTGTTCTTTTTTCCTCATGCGGTCTTTTTTTTCAATTCTCTTAGACGTGTTTCGCACCTGCACATATCATGCCGTTATTCTGAGGCCTATTAGATATTATGTTGTCTTAATTTTGCCAAACTGATTTCCTAGAAAATGTCCTCAAAACGTTTTAATGGCTTGAATGGACTGCGAAAACATAAAAAAAACATATGAGCACACTAAAATCTTCGTTTATAAAGGTTTATTGTGGGGTCTGTTTGTGTAACATAATAAAACATATTGTTATTGCTACCACGACCTTGTGGGTAAATAATAGTTTAGAGTTCAATAGTGGGTGTACGCGCCATTCTGCGAGATGACACTGTTGATGCGGCGAGGGATGGATCCGTAAAGTGCAGGGCAAAGTTCCCTGTCTTCCCGCAGTCGTTGCCATTCTTCCGAAACAACCGCCCAAAGGGTGTCACGCGATGAGTCCCTCAGTGTCTTCTTAGCCAACCTTTTTTTCATTATGCCCCAGACATTTTCAATGATATTGATGTCCGCGCCGCACGGTGGCCATGGAAGTTCTGTGATGCAACGCTCCTCTAGGTAGTCTCTGACAACCTTTGCCTTGTGCACGGGGCTTCGGTCATGTTGAAATTTGAAAGCGCCGTCCGGAAAGGGGCCGTCAAGAGCATATGGCAGCATGACATGGTCGAGAATGTCGACATATTGTAGTGCTGTCAGGCTGCCATCAATTCTATGCAACGGACCAAGTCCGTGTGGAGAAATAGCGCCCCACACACTGACTGAGGCTCTGCCGCTAGCTGCGATTGGTCTCACGTATGGTGGATCATATCTGCAAAAGAAAAAAATATTAAATTAAAAATGTGATCCCTCCATGATGGTTGCTGAGAAGACATTGCTATTTGAATAAAGTTAGGAGCACTATATATATATATATATATATATATATATATATATATATATATATATATATATATATATATATATATATATATATATATATATAACGTTATGAAGATGCTTGTGAGCATCTTCATAACTTAATCATTGCAATATTAAACGTTACGATGACGCTCTATTGGGTATTGGTGAGAAGGACACCTACTGTGATGCACCTCTGGGGCCTCGGTTTGTCACTTTTTTTGTACTAACCCAAGCGTTATTTATTCGAAAATCATCAAAGAATTACTTGTACTGAACAGCATGCACCTTGCGCTCTAAGAGTTTATCTTGTCAGTGACCAATTTGTCATCACCAGTTTGTCATTGCGATGCGCAGTCTCGCATTATAATTTTTGTCCCTTTTTTAGAAACACCGTGCGTATAGCCGGTTTGAAGCATCGCCAAATATAAAGACGTTTTCGAAGTAAATAGATTTTACGGAGGTATTACCTGGCACAGACTGGCCTCCACACACTCTGTTGTTGGTCCCAGCATGTGGTGAAGCTGGACTCGTCAGAAAATAGCACCTCATTCCACTCGTCAGAACCCCAAGACACGTGCTCTTGCACAAAGAGAAGTCGCTGGCGTCGATGGCTCTCGTAAAGACGTGGTTTCTCAGCGGCTATGCGGCAGTGGAGGCCTGCATCCCACAACCGTCTTCGAATGGTGCTTGTAGAAATGTTGAGGTTTAAATGATTTCTAATCTCTGAAGCCGACATAAACGGATCATCGACGGCGGCGGCGACAATGAGCAGGTCTTCATTCAAAGCCGTACACGAAGGAGGACGACCCCGGGGGCATCGTCGATGCGGCCTTCGTCCCGGTACGCCTTTATGATTCGGTTGACCGTCACTAGAGACACGTTTGTCTTCGACGAGATGTGTCGCTGGGACATCCCCGCTTCACTCATTCCGACTATCCTTGTTCGGACGTCTTTCGGCACTCGTGGCGTCATTGTCGGCGATCACTGTTTTTGTCCTGTAGGATTCTCTCGATACTATGCGCAGTCCTGTTGAATGCGGTCAATTGATATACTTTTGTTTTTTTGCATAGTAGCAAGCATTATACCAGCTTGATAAGCGATAAGAGTAAAGTGCTTTTTGATATATTTTTGTTTTTTGATGACGACATCGTCGATACGCCTTCATGCTTTAGTTTGTTTATTGTTCGAGCAATGATGTTTGTAAAAAGCGTGCGAGCAGCCTTTCGCGTTCGCCGCCAGCTGATAGAGCGGGCAGGACACCCCTCGAGCGGGCCATTCCATGTTGTACCACGTGACTAGCTTAGTTTCCGCGAACGCCACCAGTCTAGCGCTCCCCGGAGAAAGCCGCACGCTCGCGCGTTATAGACAAGTGTGATTACCACTGTACGTGCGTCGGCGGCGTCAATACCTACGACGGAGCCGCTAGACAAAAGAAACAACGAATGCCGAACTTACATGGATAAATAACTCACTATTTGGAATTGTGTGGTAACTTACGCCACCTAGCGAGATTTTTAGCAGCCTATAAAAAAAGTCTGCTAAGACGCTGCGAACGATCACGAGTAGACACCAACCCACATACATCACGGACAACATGAGTAGCACGTATCACACAACACTGACATATGCACAAACACATCACACACAGCACCCGACACTTCCTACTCAATGTTCTTTCTCCTCGCGGCGTATATAAGCTTGACATGTGCGGGTGAGCCCTTCGGTCGCTGACCCTTACAGATTTATAGAAGAAGACACAAAACACGGCGCAATGGACAGCCGTATGTAAGAACTGTTTGCATTTAAAAAGTATGGAGGCAAAATCTATAATGTTAGTCCGTTGCGAAAAATAACGATGTATTAACAATAAATCTTAAACCGGTCGTGAAGAAGTTCAAATTTTTGTTATTTTCATGCTAGACCAGTGTTATGAGCAGTCCGACTAGCTTGAATCAGATAAAAAGAACACAAATTATTGGGATTTTATCATTATGTAATTAATAATAAATGGAAATGATCCTTGTGCAAAGCATTTTTTATATATTCTTGTGAAGGACATCCGCCCAACACTTCACTTCCGCTGGTTGCAGTACGGGAGCAGACGCCTTCACTTTTGGGGCGTTTTGATGCAGTTTCTTGTCGTATGTCGTGTCGGTGTTGAGTGGAGCGGTGGGGCTCGGGAGTTTGTGACCGGTGTTATTCGCAATCACTAGTGTGGCGCTGATGCGTCTTTTTTTTTTTTTTACACCGCCACCACTCCGAACTTTGAAGATTCACGGGCCCGTAACACTGCATTATGCTGAATCGCAAGCTCCTTCTCTGTTGACGTCGTTTTCCTGGTACCACTCGTGGATACTGCAAGCGTTTAAACAGTGCGCACCGTCTCGCCTACATCCCCGGTGACGTACTCGACCTGTTGAAACATATTGCTTCCGTCATTTTGGAGTACGCAAGGCAGGTATCTCGTTGCTCTGGTTTCGGTTATAAAAGCAAGGCAAAACGCTCGTAGTTCCCGCCCTCAGTACACGTTGGACATCTTCCACACTTTGACTCCGGATAACTGGATGAACGAGGATTTACATTTACTTCAAAGGTCACTCTCGCCGCTTCCTCACCGTTGAGCAGCAGGAGCAGCTGGCGACAAGCCGCGGATGAAAGGCTTGAGCATCAACAGCCCAAGTGCACTCGGTGCCGATGCGGGCGATGCGGGTTTCTGTCAACCGATAGGCTAGCACAAACCGTGACCGTTCCAGCTCTTCGTCATGACACGGTGTTGCAGAAAGCAGTGTAAAATACAACTACACGGACCACCGAAGCAAACGCACTGTTATCGTAAATCTTGGCTTGTGATTGCGCCTTTGTAGATCATCTTATTCGTTTTGCTGGAGAGGCGAGAACGACGGGCGTAACAAAATCGCTTGCATATTCCGCATACCTCGCAAAAGCATTTACCGTCACCTTGCGAAAAGCGCACCGTCCTGACTTCCCCTGCCTTTTACCTGCTTTAGAGCAGTTTGTACCTGCTAGTAGGTATGCCTACTGAAACTGAAACTTTAGAAACTAGGGGCAGTGCCAGAGAGAAAAGAGACAAAGTTGGGAAAGCTTGCTCGCTCTCTCCGACTTCTCAACTCTCAAGTGATTGTACCATAATAAATGCACCAACGCCTCTTCCCAAAATAAAGAAAAAGCACTATGTTCACTACGTAAAAAATGGTCTCAGTTCATGCATCTGTGGGCAGGTAGGAAATCTTGCCCTAATTTATTCACACCGCATGATGTGCGCAACAAACTCACACGAGATTTACAGGAAAATATCGGTGGTGACTTAAGTTTCCCTGAAATTCTGCATAACCGGTCGTTTGCAGGACCGAATCATCTACTCGAGCGGTGTGCGTCGCTGTGCAAACACGTCGCTGCGAAACGCAGTCCAACACGAAGCATAAAAACGGCAGATTTAGGACAACAATCCGGAGTCCATTGTTCAATTAAAACGACGTAATTTTGTTGAAAACACCCGCAGCTTTTTACTCACGCTATCCGTCGGGATACTTCCACATTTTGAAACAGAACTAAGGAAGATTTACTTTTAAAAACACTCGCTGCGTCCTCCCGGACCAGCTGGACCGGATCAGCTGACGACGACCCCACAACAACCAATTTGCGCTCCGGGTTTCTACATCCAAGCACCGCACCATACACCACGAACGTTTCAGCTCTTCTTCACATCGCCGTGTTGCACCAAACAGAACGAGATCGCCGAAGTCAACGCAGCGCTGTCGTGAGCCTTGGCTTGTGGTTGCGCACTCGTGGACCCTATGACTCCCTTCGCTTTCTAAGCACACACGACGATAACGAATGATACTTTCCGTCTCCCGGGAACATCACAGGGGCACTTCTCCGGTCACGTATTCGCTACATGTGCTCGCAAATCGAGGAGCTTCCCCATTCCCGTCAAACCAAAACAATACCGACGCCATGTTAAACGTGCGTTGCTGCGAGAGTTTTTCCGACCAAACAAAAACAACGAAAACAAACCGGCTCTCGCTTCCAGCGTACATCGGCGTTGCGCCGTGGCCAGATTTTTCCTGTCAGCTCTAACTTAAAGATGACCTACAGATGCAGCAACACTGGCCATCACGGAGCGCCGTAAATTCTGAGGAGGTTGCATGGGAAGCGGCGGCACCTTCGCTTGCAGTTGAAGGGTTGAAGACAAAACGAAACCAACTGCAATGTCACGTGTTCAGATCGAGGGCACGCTTTTTATATCCATTTTAACTGTTTAGAACGAGTAATTACACCCATAACTTTATTTGTGGTGTGTAAGAAACTATTATCAAGACCCCTAAAATAAATACAAACCTCGGCGACAAAAGAGAAGCCGCATTGCCATCGACCAGAAAAAAATGGCAGCGAGCACGGTAAGCGCCGAAAGCGCGGGATGCCTCGTCCCGCGACATGCCGTAATTTCATTTGGTGCCTATCTGTCCCCGAGACATGTTTCTTTCCGCGGCATTTGTCTTCACGGACCTTTCTAGGTGTGTCCCCAAGCATTCCGATGCTTCGATAGCCGGCAATGCTGCGATCGTCGCCGGGGCTGATGCGTGTTTTCGAGGTCGGCTACACGGCTATGCGTGTATAACCGAACCAAAACACGTTTTTTACAACCTCGCATGATTTTTGAACGAATTACCCATTACTCAACGTGTAAATTTATGGTAATTTGTGTAAATAGCGTGTTTTTCACCCCAAATATTCACTAAATACACGGGACTTGCTAACAGTGCACAAACCTGCCACATCGCGGCAACAGCAGCACAACATAGACGACAGCTAAAATGTTGCCTCGGTATGACAGCTTTCGGCAACAAAAACAGCAGCAACTTGTGTTGGACAACGCGTGTTGCTTTGATTGCTGGCTGAGCGAATTTCGGGCCGGCAACACGACAACATATACAGCTTCGATGGCAGACCTATATTCCCTATAAATAACGTCTCAGTCAAATGAAGGCTTGGAAAACGTTAGATAATAATAATTAAGGCTGGCATGCAGCTCAAATAGTAGTGTGGATGTTGTTACTGTGTAATTACGGAAAGCGATTGTCGAAATGGTCACAGCTAGGGTCGTGAACGTTCAAACTGGTGTTTAGATTAGAACCGTCGAGAGGCCAGCTCACATTACTGCTAGTGAAATAAAACGGCATGCCTACTCACCCTCTGATAAAGTATAATAAAAATAATCCTGGAAAGCGAAGAATAAAAAATCGAAGCATTAAAAAGACCACCCTGATCATGCTTGTTGATGTTTGGAACTTGCAAACAGCCGCTACCAGACATCTGATTTGATTCAAAAATACCCAGGACGTTTTGGGGAATGAAGCGATCACACAGCAGGCGGTAGGTAAAAGCGTTGAAAAGTTTTATTCCACCGATTGTTATGAAGGCCGGTCGTGTCGGTGTCGCAGTTTTGAAACGCTGTCAGTTCAGCTCAACACCACGCTACAAAAGACGCCATAGGGTACTGCCGGTCCTTACTCAATTTTACAGTAAAATATGAATCGCACAAAAGAACGACCCGGGCAGAAACACTTCATGCCGGGTGGCGCAAATCCCGAACATATATCGGCGATCTCACTTTCGTTGGTTAGGGCTATCTGCTTTATTAGTGAATGAAGAACATTTTGATAAAATAAAGGATGGAAAATACTCCCCGTGTCAAGTTTTCTAATCACAGTCACTGGTTGATGCCGACCCGTTGTAATTTCCGGCCCTTCGAACGCACTAGCATTTCGCAGAGTCACATTTCCAGCGACACCGCGCCGCACACGAACAAAGGTAAACAATCAAGATGGCGGAGTGTTCCTCGTTGTTCATCATGTTGTCCCAGCCGTCAGCGCGGTATGACAGGGTTGTCGGACAACAAATCGGACAACACGGTTGCCGGGCGGCAGCAACATGTTGTCCGACTGTTGTTGTTGCCACGATGTGACAGGGTCGCCGGCAACACGATTTCCTTGTGTTGCCGGATAGAGTTGGCCAATTGTTGCCTCATTGTGAGAGGGCCTTAAGGACTCATAGTCATCCACGCTTCATAACCTGTCAGAATTCATTTCTTCACTGTAATTACCAAAATAATACACGTGGTGTTGGTGCTGATCTTATTAACCTTAGTAAAGCTCAGGATGTGTATAAACGCATATGGGTGCAGGAGGACCCTGCTTTTGGAAGATGAAATAATCGGAATAGAAAATTTGTAAGTTTTTCTCAAGGGACGAAGCCAGGACAACAATGGTCCCATTGATTCATCTTCAAGGAGATAAGACAAGGAAGTTTTCTAAAACTGTCAATTAAAGTTTGAAAAAAATATATATAACTTCAAAGCATTGGTGAGCTAAAGTGAGCGTGTTCGCCGTGGTTTGCACAGGTAAAAACAAAATCAAGAACATTTTAGTTAGCGGCATTAAAGCTTGCAATAAAATAGTGAACTTTTGTTCGTTTTTACGTGCCGTAGCAACGTCTGGTACCTCGTACGCTCCAGCGGAGGAATGATGATTAATTTCGACCACCTTTGGATCTTCTAACGTGAAATTGAAAGCTCGGCTACACGGCGCCTTCTCCGAAATAAGCCTCCGTCATATTTCATTTCATTTCATTTCATTTCATTTATTATGTCTCTCAGGGCCCGAAGGCACTACAGGGAGAGGGTGGGGCACAGTAAATAGAACAATGCAGATAACAATGCAAAGGCAAAAACTACACAAAATAACTACTAAACATTATTTAACAGGTTTGTAATGGCACTGTACATAAAATAAAACAAATATCAATGAAAAGGCAAACAATACACGAACTTACTACTAAGCATCATTTAACAGGTTAGTAATGGCAATCTTAAATTTATCTGAGGCAGTGATTGTGACAAGGGCTGCGGGAAGGCGGTTCCAGTCAATAGAGGTCTGAGGCAAAATTGAGGCATTAAAGGTAGATGTGCAGCAATGAGGGATCCCGACTTTTAATTGATGATCGCTACCTGATGATATGTAAAATGGTTCATAAAGTAGTTCTTGGCAGAAGAGTAGGGTTTGAGTGACGAATCTTATTGAACAGGCATAGGCGGGATTTCTTCCGACAAAGAGAAAGAGTGGGCAAGGATAGAGATGCATTCATTAAAGAGGTGCTAGCTGTGCGGTGATAGTTAGAAAGTATAAAACGGGCGGAGCGATTTTGAATAGATTCTACGGCAGATGTAACGGTGATACCACGGTTCTAGATTGAGGCGGCATATTCAAGTTTAGGGCCAATTAATGTTTTACAAATGAGAAGCTTTAATGAAGAGGAGGCAAAAAAGTTTTTTATGTATCCTATTAATTGATTAGCGTTTTTCGTGACATAGTCGACATGAATATTCTAGGACAGATCATTTGAAATGTTAACACCGGAGGCATTTGTTGGAGGACACAGGAAGGAAGGAGGTAGAGTTATTGATGGAGTAGGGAAGGGCGAATATTAATTTGACGAGAAACGCATGAATTTACATTTAGAGATGTTAAGTTCCATAAGCCATTCGTTGCACCATTGGGTTACATTGTTAATATCGGTTTGAAGAGGAGAGATGTCAGAGTCGTTAAGGATTTCTTTGTAAATAACACTGTTGTCAGCAAAAGGCTAATAGAAGAGGAGACACGGTGAGGAGATTATTAATATATATAAGAAATATTGATGGACCGAGTTCAGAATCTTGTGGGACACCAGAGTTGACAGGTGATTATGAAGGATCAGGTTCCGTTGAGGTGGACAAACTGTGTAGACGGTTAGTCAAAAGGCCTCTATCAAGCGAGAACATTTGAAGACTGATTTAGGCTACTAAGTTTATGGAGAAGGAGGGCGTGAGGAACTTTGTCACAAGCTTTGGAAAAATCAAGGAATGTGCAGTCAGACTCTGGAACCCTGGTCAAGTGTGACATGGAGATTATGAGTAAAGGTAGAAGTTGGGTTTCGCATGAGTAAAACTTCCGAAAACCCTGTTGTGATGTCTTAAAGAAAGAGTTAGCATCCAGAAAGTTTGCAAGTTGAGAGTAAATTACGTGTTCAAAGATTTCGCATGGTATACTCGTTATGGAGATTGGATAGTTAGATGGATTTTCTTTATCGCCACCTTTCTGTACAGGAACCACCTTCCCCACCTTCCAATCCAATGGCAGGACACCATGTTGAAGTGACTGAGAAAAAATCTTGGACAGCCCTAGTGAAAAAGTCATTTGTATGAGAAATTTCTCGTGTCCAATAAACACATATGAATCATACAAGATATATAAGAGCATACTAAAAGAACCATATAAGAACTATGCAAGAACTATGTAAGAGTTATATAAGATATATATAAGAACCATATAAGAAGCTTATAAGAAGCTTCTCGGGAGTTTCTTATATAGTGCTTGTATGTGCTTATATATCTTATATAGTTCTCAGTAGAAGTCCTTATATGGTTCTCATATGGTTCTTATATGTTCTTATATATCTTGTATGAATTTATATGCGTTTGTTGGACACGAGATATTATCTACATACAAATGAGAAATTTTCAATAGGGAGGATAATGCCGTAATACATTTTAGTGCTCTTCAAAAATTTTGTGTTGATCTTATCAGTACCTACCGCAGAATACATTTTTAGGTTATCAATAATCTTACCGATTCCTTCACTATCTACAACAACAGGATACATAAGCAAGAAACCACCGGCGGTAAATATGGGAAACAAGAACTAACTGGAATAAAAAAAGTTTAAATAAACACTTCCTTTAAAACGAAAGAACATCTGATCATTGATTAATTCATCTCCGTCAGGATCCCATAGGCGTTATATTGGAAGAGAAAGAGGGATTAATAACATTCCGAAATTGACGCGGGTTCTTTAACAACGAGTAGGGTAACGTATTATTAAAATAATGGGATGTTGCACCTAGAAGTGCTTTTTTATACCCACCAGCTGCAGTACGGTACATCCGACCATCGTGATTCGTTGTCTGATAGCTTTGCAGCTTTGAAATATTTTATTTTTATTTTGTTTGCTAGCCTTTTAAAAACACACGTTATACCAACGCGATTCAGGGGAGGACGAAATAATGCGAAGTGGCACGTTCGCTTTCATGAGGTACGCAACTTGTTCTTTAATTAAACAACAGTTATTCTCAACTGAGCGCTCATCAAAACAAACCAAGTAAGAATCAAGAAAAAGGCAAAGGTTCCAATTAATGGAATTAAAATCAGCTCGTGCATAGTCGAAGTTAACTTAATTTCTTTTTACCTAAATCATGTAGATATATCAAAGAAAAAATGGCAAAAAGGAATGATCACTAAGACCTGGCAAATGACTTAACGAAGAGATGAGCTCAGGCGATGTTGTTAAGATGAGGTCTAAAACAAAAGAAGGTCGAAGAAGCAATACACGTGAGGTTGGGTAACTATTTGTGAGAGAATAAAGTCAATACACAAGTTCACGAATTCCCTGCACTCAGACGAAGAACTAAGAGAAGTAGAAACATCTGACAAAACTATGGAAGGATAATTAAAATCGCCCAAAAGAATGACTGGAGCATTTGGAAAGCGAGACAATCACTGTGTTGATTGCATCGTGAAGTTCAGAAACAAAAGTGTCACTTCTAGAGGCAGGGCGATAACACGCGCCTAAAATGTATTATTTTTTTTAAGTTGAGACCAACCCACACTTGCTCCAATTCAGATAC
>JAZHYW010014684.1:0-10046 GCA_037355805.1 Ixodes ricinus
TCAACTTTTTTAATTACAAAAATAGACATATGGTTCGAATTAGAAACTTGCCTGACCGTCATCGAAAAGCCACTTAGTCAGTAATTTTGAGAAATACTTTTTGAGCACGTGAAAAGCGTAGCAGTGCGCTAATGTTTCCACTCATGGAGCAGGTACATAGGTTGGGAATTTCGTAAGAGACGAAACAATCGTGCGTGCGCCTTACCGAAACCGTCAGCCTTGTACCTGCACGACGAGTGGTAACTTTAGTTCACTACTACGCTTCGCATGCGCTCAAAGTATTTGTGAATCACAACTGATTTAGGTGTTTTTGATGTCGCTCATCAAGTTTCTATTGGAACCATGTTTTTTTTTTCTAATTAGAGCGCTAATTATTAGTTTGTGGGTTAATAGCGAACTAAATTAGTAAGTGTCGTCATTTTTGACGTCCGCCAACGCGAATGATGCGGTTCCTGAGAAAATTTTCCTCTTTACCTCCAATACACTAATTTTATAATTTTTTTAACCCTTACGTTAAACGCCCTATATATAAAACGTTCTCGTACAGTGCATTTTCTTTCTTCTTCAATCATTTGCTAAAGTGCAGTGGGAAATCACTGCTGGTGATCCCACAGCTTCGCTGGCTTACCACCTTCACAGCGTGGATTGGAGACCCAACTTTTTTATTTTAAAACGTTTGTTTACTTGCTGCCAATTCATCATGAAAAAGAACTCACTACAAAAGTGACAAAGCAAACAAAAAGAAATTAATTATTATAGCGAAAAATCAGGCTTTGTATGTTCCGTGTGCACTTATCAGTGCAAGAATTTAGGGCCCTGCGAAGGTCTTGCTCCGTGTACTTCTTCACCCCTAACATCAGGCACCTTATGCACGCAGTCGTATTAATCTCACAGCAGAGGCACGTTGCGTACACGTTGACAACGATTATCCCAATAGGTAAAATGCGAGGTCGTGTGAAAACTTCATGGACATAACCACCACAGGTTGTGCAACACATCGAAGGGTTTCTATTAGAAGGAAAGCGCTTCGGATGTCTTGTAATTGAAGCACTTGTATATATGCAATCCGCATCATGTATCAAAGGTTGACCAGTTGTATATGCTGGCTCATAACGCCCACGGATATTCGATGGAGCTGCTTGGGACGCACTCCTGCTCCAATAGGATGTTCGGTGACGCTGACCTGAAAACAAAAGGAGTAGGAATATAATTGTGGTGCAACGTTCACATACAGCCTAATTCGCTGTTTACTAAAAGTTTGTTTGGCCACGCCAGCTGTGGTCCCTGCGTGTGCACGGAAACTTGACCAAACCTCCATCAAGGAAACCTGGTCGTGAAGCGAAGCATCTGTGTCTGTTCCATTTCCACTGCAGCACCATCGCAACAGCGCGGCGCAAGGGTCTCGCGTTGGGGAATACCCACTAAGACACTGGTACGAGCTGTTTTGTGCTTCTTCATTTTTGTTCCAATAGCGGGAATATACGAACCATGCAAGTGGAATTAATTGCTTTCTCTTATTTTTTTAAATATTTATAGGCCATGACAGCTTAATAAACGTGGGACGGCGCTACTTTCGGTCATGTTCACATTCCGTCAGATTGAGGCATTAGGCTTTGATAACGCTGAGTAAAGAATCGTGAAGCCGAAAGCAGGGGATTATAAAACACATCCTGAGTTTCTTAGGCTATTAGTGGCCATACGACTTGATGTTTTCAAGAGGAAACATAGGAGTGATTTTTATTAAAGGGATTGTCCGGTGAACACTGCAAGTTCTTAAGGTCTTGTGACGGTCACCTGGGGTGGCATAATGATTAACATGGGCCGTTTTTATTTGTTTAAACAACACCCCAGCTTAGTGCAATCAAGGATGGATAATTATACAAAAATTGGTGCCAAATTTCGCAAGAATCAATGGCTGCGCTCCCAGGCCTGATGACACGTTACACCAGGCTTGTAATTGTCAGATCATACGCCTCATTCTTCCGTGGCCACACCGTGCTCCCACGACGAACCGCACCGTTACATTTCGCTCGCCACTGTAAATCTTATGAAGAGGTGTGTTGAGAGCGACATCCGCACAACGAGAGTCCGCTTTCATTCCATGTCGTAGCGCTTACACGGAGGACGAAATTCGAAGGGCGCTTCACATCGACGCGTTCTTTGCCCTATGTTACGTGAGAGCTCTGCTGCTTTGAGGGCGCAAGGGGAAAGCGCCGTTTATGCAAGCATGGTTTAAAATACAATTAGTCATACATGGAAGCACACGAAATTCAGATCTGTCGAGGCAGATGCTCCGTACAGCTATTGACAATGAGATCAAAATGTTTTCCTAAATATAAAATTTGACCGGACAAGTCCTTTAAAGTTGAACCCTAGCCTTGCTTAGTGCGATTCGTAACCAACAAACGGTGATTGGATCGCCTTCTAGACCTGTACATCACAGAATAACTCGTGTGGTGGCACTTATCTACAGCATGGTATTTTTTTATATCTTGAAAGTGACGTCCCTGGTCTTTAAATTGCTTCTGTCTGTGCGAGGTGTTCTGGTGCAGGAGTCTCAGATACTCGAGTTCCCGTGCAAAGCGGAGCAGCTGCCTACGATATCAGCTCGTGTCTCCAGTATATCTGGTCTGAACAAAACTCGCCTATCATCCTGAGCAAATGGCGAATCAATGTCTCGAAAAAACTACCGACGCTTCAAATATTATGCGGTGGCCGTTGCGCAACTAGCACCCCCAGAATTACCGGAGTCCAATCCCGAATATTTCGATGCGGCCAGATATGTAGCACGGGTCAACCGTTTTGTCGCGCAGGTGTTTGAATTTTTATGCATTTTCCGAAAAACGTAATGTCGGAATTGCGATGGGTTTCCGAAATTCTATCTAAATTGAAAAAATAAAATGCATAAAAAAATAAAAATAAACTACTTTCTTTTGATCATGTGTCTCATTTAGCTCAATGGGTGTTTATTTTAACCGACACCATGATAATCAAAAAACACGAAAAAGTTAATTTCAAGTGTGATATTGAGAATAGTAAACCCAAAGTAGCAGCTGGTACCGGAGTCTAACGCTTAATACACAACGAAAATAATGGTAAAGTCAAAAATTTACTCACAGAATAAAATGAATGGATTTAATTTTAGTACGGGTTCAGTGATATATAAAATGACTGTGGTAAAAAATTCTGGCTCTGAGAATAGCTATTGCACAAAGTTTAAGTAATTTAGTTGTCTCAATTTTGTGATTTTCGTGGGAAACTATAGTCAGTGAAGGGTTAGAAGTAGCAGGAAGCTCCTTCCAACTCTTTACACTTTAGCAGAGCAAACGCTATAGATTAGGCAACCTCCTCTTCAGTAGAAAGAGGTAAGGTGAGCTTCCCTGAACTCTTAACCTCTCACCGATTATAATGGTGTGTAAAAAAATAAGAGCGTGCAAAAGGTGGAAGGTGACATTGTATAAAGCATGGTGAATGTACGCACATCACGCGCTAATGAACACTGATGCAGCGCCACGTGTTTCACTAGCCTTGAGCGCAATAAAATGTAAGAGTGTAACGAATGCTAACAGCTTGTGCACGTATAGCCTGGGCTCTAATGTTTGAACTTTCCTTCAATCTCATTGCCTTCAGGCTTCGTGTAACTGTCTCCTGATATCTTAAGACATACAAAATACCGTATACTCTACCTCTGGGTTGATGGAGAATCTCCACCTGCTGACAGCTACCAATTATCTCGGTGCCGATAGTGAGCATTCACTGGGTGCCTAGGGATCGCGACAAAGCGTGTGCTGATTGCGAGGTTTTGCCACATGATTACAAGATGTCGCTATTTCGGCGTCACAGTTGTTCTTTACAAGCAGCGACCCCTATTTACACGAGCGACCACGTGAAGTTGTAAATACTGTGTGTTGACTGCGGCAGACGTGGCCAGTAACATATAAGTGCTTTGTTTTTTGGCAAATCCGCGAGATAGCTTGGTCCTTGGTTAGCATCCGTTTCTAATGCATGCCGCACAGAAACGAACACTTTCTGAATCGCAGTGGGAGTGTGGACGGAAACAGTTATAATAAACAGGCGGGTTTTCCCGTGAAGAGTGATGGCGTTGCACATATGCAGAAGGTAAGTTTTTGTTTCACAACTACTTTAATATATTTGTCATCAACTATATTATGCTACGTTGTCAAGGCTAGCGTAGACTCGGCTATGCTACAGCCACGCACTGCTGCAATAACATGTGCATGTGACTTGCTTTGCAATCGCATGCACCTCGCGCAAGCAGCTTCGACAGTGTTGGAAACTTGGGATGCTAAACCGGCCTTGACAACGTAGCATCAAATAGTTTTTGCTTTTACCATAAGTGCGCGCTAAGTGGAACTTATGAGCGCAGAGCATGCAGAACTGAACAAGCGCCCGTGCTCGAGCTGTTGAAAGTTTGGAGCTCGTTTTATAGCATTTCTTCCGCTCAACCCTAAATTGATTTAAGCGCGGAGTGCTATCGCATTTACTATCACAATTGTAATCACTCCTCTGATTTTCAGTTTTCTTAAATTTCGCGCGCCTATGGTACTTTTGTTTTCTTTTCCCTTAAGGTACCATTTTAGTTATAAAATATTTTGCAGAAATCCCAAAGCTATATTCTGTTTCATCGTAAGTAAGAGCCGCCAAATCAAAGGTTTTAGAAGAAAAGAACGCGAACACTCATAATGACTACATATGCCACTTCAAGGTGCATTCAAAATTAATCGTTAGTTGGTTAGACAGCACAGATTTATACGGTGAGGTTGTTACCCTATGTAGATGACACTGCAGCCCCGGACGCAGGTTTGCCAGGCTGCAGTTTTCCTTCTTCAGATGCTGCGCGAACATCACTGTGCTGCCCTGCATTGTACGCTAAAAAATAAGTTTCCGAACTTTTTGAACGCACCTCGTACAACACTTGTTACTTGAAATAAGTAATTTACACATATCCCCCGCTACTTGAATCAGAAACTTAAGTACGTTACCCGTTACTTGAATTAAGTAAAGTATGTTACCCTTTACTTGAAATAAGCTAACCCAAGGATGTTACCTGAAGTAATTAACTTAGAAGGTGCCCTGCAATCATATTTAAGCGTCTACCTTTTTTGCGGTTTCCACGTCTCTTGGGGTTCGGGCAAGCCTGCGGCACGGAGAGAGCGACTAAATATCAGTGCGTTATATTTTAACCGGACGACGCTGGAAACCTCCGCCGCACAACGGGGACGACCCGCGGTGCCGAAAGCGCGTGATATGTGAAGTCTTTGGTCCTGGCCTTACTACTGGTCAGAGCCGCTAAAAGCTTCTTTTTAGTCGAAATACAAAATATAAACGTCGCGAACCATTTTAAATATTTATAAAAGTAGTTCTTGTTCCGCATTTTAGATCAGAAAAGAAACAAATGCAGTTTATAAAGTACAGAAACAAGAAATGACCCGTCGACGTACGCGCCACCAAGTGGTGGAAAAGGCGGCGCATACTAGGAGAGGTGTAGTGGGATCAAGCACCGACGAGCGACGAGTGCAGAAAGTTCCCGGGCGTACGCGGTGGCGCTGAGGTCATATACGGGCTCGAGGATTCGACCGGTTGCGAGCGTTCCGGAAGGCCTTCGGTGATGAGGGTTGGGCTTGCTGTTCGGCCGTTTGTCGGTATCGCAGCGCAAAGTGGTTTCCGTTGTGAACTGATCTTTACCCCGTGTTTGCTATCGTCCCTGGCTAATGAAGTGTCATGCCGAAATAGCGTTTAATCGCGCAACAAATGCAACGCGAGCCGCCCTGGCTGCAATCTTCATACAGCCTATCCAGCACAATCTTTAGTGGCGCCCTCTCGAGCCGTCGACATGTAGTGCGGCAGACGTGAGCGCTCGCTGAGCTCACTCCTCCTCCTCTAGTTCACGACCATTTGCGCGACCAATGACGTCATCAAGGAGGTTATAGTTTGCTTGCTTTTGTAATTTTAGTTTGCCTATAACTTTTAAAACAAAGCAAAATTCTAAAATAAAGCAAAATTCGAGAGAAGAAAGGTTTCATGTGCGTTATACCGAAAGAAAACAAAAATATATTGGAATAGATCTCTCTTCGAGTAAAATAATTATGGAGATATCGATTTTGTAAGTTTTCAAATGCTTATAATGAATATAACGTTAGCAAATATAAATATGCCGAGCGGCATCTGAAATTCCGAAATCAGTCAGTCTATATAAAATAGAAGAATGTTGTATTGACCAGGGTGCCCTCAATTTGTACTCTCGCAAAGAGCGCAACACGGGTGGCGAAAACAAAATCAGGATGAAAAGATCATATTTTGTGTTTTAGAGCGCGCAAATATGCACATCAATGTTAAATTGTTGCAGAATCAGCATGTACTCAACTAAAGTTTATATATTATGCAGTAAAAACAACATGAACTTTTATATGTTTGGAGATGAACTATTTTGAAGGTGAAACGTGTTAGCTTCGGTCCTGACATTTAAATTTGGTTTACTTATTTTTAGCCTGGATATATTCCGTTGAATATTATGACAGGGTGCGCTGGCGACGAACGGTTTACCGAAGAATTGTCATACGATTAATATTGTGAACAAGGTCATGGGGTAAGTACTGTTGTCTAAATTTTCAGCCAGTTTTTTAAACTTTAAATTTAGATTGCTAAAATACTTCAGGATCAAACCCAATTAAAAGTATATTGTGCATGGCGTCGGTATTTTTTTGCGCACATTTGTCGGAGAATTTTCATACAATTGTTTGCTACTGCGCACTTTTTTGTCAAACATTACCTGCATTCAAAGCCAAAATATATGCCAATATTATTTCTAGAATAAGTTAACCCATGCTGAAGAGTAGCCGCCCGCGAGAAGTACTTTTTTTTTTCAATTGCCCATTGGCGCAATTACGTTTCTAACATTATTGCATTCCGTAAAACTGCGGTCCTAGAATCCCTGAAACCATAAAATAACACAGAGAGTTTTGAGTCACGGGCATCGTATTATCGTTCCGCAGTCTATGAGTTTGCCGCATTTGTTGATAACGACGCCCAAAAATAAATCGCGGTGCTAGCAGTCTGAACAAAACAAGCACCGCTCAGCGTTTCTTCATCTCCAAGTGAGTCTAGTGGTTGTTCACCTTGAACTAGGACATTGTCTGTACTGCGACAGTTAGAGATACCTTAACAAACTTAGGCTGTGGCAAGTCTTGAGGATCTCATAATCCATCGTAGCCGATTATTTTTGAGGATATTGCGGATGAAGACCCCAAAGAACGAATTGCGGTGCAAGTATCGTGAACATTACAAGCGACAGCCTTCATTGCCGTGCAGTCTCCCCTTACGCTATCGGCCTCCCTTTTCCTGTTTTCCCTCCATCTCTGATTCCCCCTTTCTCCCAGTTACCCTTCCTTCCTACCTTTCACTCCGTATCCCCCCGCCCCTGCCCCTCCCCAGTCAAGAGACAGCCATTTAATTTCCCCAAAATCATAAAATTGATAGCAACCATTATATTCAATAGACCTATACTGCATAATAAACTGTATTTAGGAACGTTAGATACAACTGTTTGGTAGATAATATAGAGTCAGGTAAAAATTTTAGAATCAACATTTTAGAAAGAGCACTCCAACGTCTGCCCAAAATGATTAATATCATTCAGAAGTCAAACACTCCGCATGACGTCAACGATACTTTATTGTCCAAGCAGAAAACAGGATGATGCTTGACAAGGCAGGGTGTAAAGAACCAGACGGGCACGTCTTGGCGCAGGGCTCGTTTGAGGTTCTTCAAGACGCGATGGCGGGTTTCATGCCGAATGCTTTGTCGACGTTACGTGGATGCACTACTGATCACGTAAAAGGGGGGGGGGGGATTGCGACGGCGCAAGCCATGATTTCTATATGGTGTTCTAATATTGCCGCGGTAGCGTGTTGCTAGTTTATTTGTGCAACACTTCGTTACCTCGGCAGGCTGTCGATTTCGGCCACTTGAGTTCAGTGTTTTAGCATATATTTTAGATACCCCCAATTGCAATACCAGACAACAATGCGATACATGATCAAAGGCGTAGGCGGAGTATCGGGTGGTGTTACCGAGTTTATTAGAACAGTCCTCTAAACTCATTTGAAGCGAAAGCACCCTAAACGATTACGCCCCTCCTAGACATCAGAATGACTGGAGCTTCCAACAAATGTTCCTGCGTCCAATTTAGGTACTTAACACATCTCTGAAAAGTTATTGGTAAATATCTGAAGCCTGCTGGCATTTTGCCAACTGCCTAATTTAATTAAGGTTCTCATCGCAACTGCTGTGAACAGTGCAGTCAAAACATGACTAATGACACCTGTTATTAAGACTTTTTTGTTTTCTTTATTAGCCTACTTAATGTCGAAATCATTCGGTTATGTAATGTCCTCCGAGCCTGAAAATGCATGTTGAAAGCTATTTTCCTCTACTTCCCTTGTTACACCGGCACTCTCGAGTGTCTCGAATCTCGGAGGTAAATACGCCTAAAACACGTACAAAGAAAAATGCAAACAGGACGAGGCGTAGCAGAAAGTGAACTTCTGTGAAGGAAGTACATAACAAGAAGAATAAAACCGCACATGCGCAAAGATTTTGGCCTTTTATTAACCCCCTGGAAAGCCTGCCGTCGCTGTTAGGAGTAACCAATAAAAGCATGCTCCTTATCCTGTTCCTATGAAAGCCTGCTCCTTTAAAACAGAGATCCTGTGGAGGCTAACGGAGATAACATGGTCTCTGAAGTGCTTGAGGTTTTTAAGAGTTGTGCGAAGGCTTGAAATTTTACGCATGAAACGGCGAGTCCCGGTCGCATGCAATTGCTGGACTTGGGCCTTTTCTTCAAGGACGACCATGTGTGTGGGGCGTATGAGCCCCAATAAAAGCAAAGGCTGCTCCATAAGACTTGACCTTTTTGAAGCTCGTAACGATAATTGCTTTTAGTTGTCTGTCTTCCTTCTTAAAAACCTTTGCCCTCACAAGATGAGTTTCAGTTTTCAGTTGCAGCTAGACAGATTCCAGGAAGTGAGGTTCCCTGTCCGGGTCCTATGCAATATTGCTAAAGGGTTGGTAAAGAAGCTGAAGAGCTTGTTACTGAGAGTAGGCTGAGAGGGCAAGGCCTGAGTTAGATCTGTTGTCCTGCCTTATTTACATAATTTCTCTCAACCAGAAAAAGGTGGCAAACAAGTTTTGCATTCCTGCGGTTTTTCTGCCTAAACAAGCTTTCTAATCTTTGGCAAAGAACAAATAATACAGGTGTGCCGGGTGATGCGGAGAGAGTGTGCGGCAAGCATCATGCCACAAAGTTTGGGCAAAGTGCCTTAAGGGTCAATTACGAGGTTCTCCTGTTCTACGGTAGGGTCATGTTGGCCAGATGGGGAGTGCATTAATAATAAAATCAGAAAACACTCCGCCGCCACCAGGCAATACCCGTCTGGCCACTTGACTGTACATTGTGATAAGTGTGAGTGCCACGCCGAGTTTAATATTACCAACCGAAGCAACACATAGTTGGCCTATCATTGGGCAATGGCTGGCAATGTACCTTTTGCCAGTCGTCATACAGGGACGAGCCATTGGCCGATGACTATCCTTCTCTTGCTTTATTGGCCAATGGCGACTGACCATCAGCCATCGGCCAAGCATTCGCCGGTGAATGGCCAATATTTGGTCATTGGCCAAAAAACCATCCCCATTCATTGGCAAATGCTTGCAAAATCCGTGCTGCTTGGGAAGATTATGGGGAAAATTTGAAGCAAAATCGAAACTCGAGATACATGAGGCGTTCATTATAAGGGCCCATGACACAAATATGTATAAAAGTGTCTCCTTCTGTGTCCTTATTCGATAAGCAGCAGGCTTTCATCGGTCACTCAACTGTGATGGCAGGCGTGACAAGAGGTTAATGAAAGTCTATCATTTTTACGCGTGCTACGCCTTGTCCTGTGTGCTTCTTTGTTATCCCTGTTTTCGGCGTATTTAGTACCAAGAAGAAGTAACAACTATCCCAACTCGAAGTTTTAATACGT
>JAZHYW010014685.1:0-10120 GCA_037355805.1 Ixodes ricinus
CCAGACTTAGCCACCGCCACGAGGTAATGGCAGCGATCAAGCAGCGTCGAAAACGCAAGTCAATTGGCCTTTTCTGTTTATGATTGGTTCAGCGATGATAGAACATGTACAGAGACGTGACGAACGCCCTGATGGTGCCCTCTTGACGTTGTCCGATTGCTCCCATCACCTCCTAGCGTCGTCTGAGTCTGGACTTAAAGTAAACTCCAGTCAAAGGTTGTTTTTTTAAATTTGAGATTACGACTGTTTTCAGTTGAAGCAGTGCCCTGATATACAAGGTATATTACGTTTTTCGATATTTGTGTAGTTTTATCAATATCACGGCTTAAAGGTTGGTTTCTGGGTGTCTACCGCAAAATCAAAACTATCTGGTAGAGGATGGCAACACTGATCATCAGCCGTGCGGCCAGGACGTGACGTCGCCGTGGTGCTTTGGTACGCGGTAGAACCAATCAACCACAGTTCCTCTGCGACGTGACATCACGGGGGTGCTTCGCCACTGCTGCTTGACTAAAAGCTAACCCGCTCGCCACCCGCTGAAGAGCAGCTGGGCGCATCTTTAAACTGGCTTGAGTGAAGCACGCGGCTTCACTTTACGTAATATTTCGGCTGTGATCATATTTTGCGCCACTAAAGGAATAACAGTCATTTGTTTTGGTTTCGTTTTCGACCGGAGTTGCCTTTAAGGTGCAGCGAAATATAGTGTGTCTAGATTTCAGCGTTCCCAACTGCGCAAGTGGCTTTGGGCCGCGTTAGCAATAGGAGCTCCGACGAGGGGACGGAATGCTTGATCGCTTGCAAGTGCCTCTGCCTTCCTGTCATTGCAATACTCCCCTCCCCGAGACAACTCAACGCATGCGCCTAGAGCCACTATATAGCTTCATATAGTGACACTAGATGCGCCCTTAGTGACTAATCCGCACAAAAGGCGCCCGCCATTGAATTGCAAATGCCCTTCGTGGTCCCAGTTTCTCCCTTTCCCCATATCAAGACGCTATGTGTCTGCTAATGCTCGAGCTCCGTCGTGCCCAGGGCCCCTCCGGATGCCGGAAAACCGACCCCGGCCGCTCGGGCTTCCCTGGTACCAGCGTCGGGGGCCCCAGCGGTAGCCCCGGTTTTGGCGCCAGCCCCCGCGCCAGGGGGGCCGGGCTTCAGCCTTCGTCGCTTTCTCCCGTTCCTGGGCGAGGCTGGACCAACAGCCGCCCCGCTCCGGCTGCTGCTGGTGCTGCTGGTGGCCTGCAGTGGGCAGCTGCCTTCTTGGGGGATATTTAGAGGCTGGTTGATGCACTTCCGTTTTGCTGACGATTGAGTTCTTGTGATCTTTTCGTCGAGAAAACACACTGGCACACTGGCGCCATCTATGAGGTGGGTCTGGAGCTAAATTTTACGGGAGAGCAGGTTTTGCGGTATTTTCGAGATCGACTGTACGTACTGTTCATAAGAAATGATCGTTCATAACATTGCCAGAAGTTTTTTCAGCCTACCAAAAAAGAATGATGCTCCAAAAAGAAAGTGGGATATGTACGAAAATTGTGGGTGTTCCACGGCTGTCCGGTAGATGGCGCCGTGCGTATAGTTTGGTCTGGGAGGCTCAGGCGAGTGGGTGCAACTGCTAGATCGGGGATCACGGGACATGGACGCCATGTAATTGCTCAATTTTGCTGGGAGTCTATGGGGCAAAGGGTCGTTTTATTTCCTAACTCAGGTCATAAGAGCCCATTAAGGTGCTTCAATAATTTACACAAGGTATAAATGATTACTTTTTCATAGCCGCCAGTTTCGTATGCGATAGCGTTAAGTATTTTTTAACGCGAAAAATGGTAAATTCCGCCATCTTGGACGTTGCTGCTTGTCTGGCAACCCTGCTGTTCTCCACTCGACGTTTGCGATTCTCGGAGCGAGGAGGAAGCGAGAGAGGCTGCGCCAAGGCGTTCGTTGCTTGCAATGGGAGGCGAGAGGAGGAAAGGCGCATGGAGCAACAGAGTTGCAACAGAGCGGGCGTCTGCTCTCGTGCAGGCAACATTGGCGCATATCCTTTCACGAATCCTCTCCTTCAGGCGCCGCCATTAAATTGCAAACGCTCTCCAGGCTTTGAGTTGCACCCACCCTCACTTGAGCTTCCTCAGCTCGGTCAATGGGAGGAACCGAGGGAACCGAGTGGAGCGGAAAGGCCGCCGCCGCCAGCGCCCATATTCCGCCGTGAACTTGCGAAGCAAGAATGAGCTAGGATGACCTTGAAGAATTCGCGTAGCCCGGCGCAGGTATTTTTGTTTCTGGATATGGTTGAAAGTGGGGGAATGTATAAGGGTAAGAGATTGGTGGAAAGGGGAGTTTCAAGGTGCTGAGTGCGTTTACTGAGCCTAGGAAATGTGACATTGACGAGACAAATTTCCTGAAACGTGAGACGAAACTGCGAATGTGGGGTGCGCGGTCGGGGTTTGGGTCGAAAGTCCCACGGAGCCGAGTCCAAGGGAGGAAGTGGCCACGTGGGCTGACGCGTCTCAGCTCGGAGCGTGGAGCGAAATCTTAATTGCGCTCGAAACCTCCTGCGTCCGATCCCCACCCCTTGTTCGTTTTGATCTGGATGAGTTTCGTACCGCCACGCGTTCGTGTAATCACTACTGCGTGATGCACGTTAAAAACCCCAGGTTAGCTAGCGGTTGTACTGCACTGGCTAAATTTCTCATCTACAGCTAAGAGACCGATGACCCGTTGAGGCGCACCACCATAAAGGCTGCATAAACATACAAAACAAGCCAATATTTTTTTTTGTTGATCCGAGTCCGTAGTTTTTATTGTCCACTTCGTTATTATATGCGGGACCCTCGGACCAACCCCATTCGGAAAGGCCGCCATGCTTGTTGGGTCGGTGACGTCATGCGCCCGCAAAGCGCTGCGTCCCATTTCACGCTCTCGTAGACTTGGCTCTCGGCACGTCGTGTTTTTGAGCTTCCTGGTTTACCTCCCGCGTTTTGAGCACGCGGTTTTGAGACAATTCGCAGCTTTCAGCGATGGTGGTACCGCGGTGTGAGAACCGCGCTCCTAGCTCCTGGATGATCGGCTTCACAATAAAGCTGCTTGCCAACGCCTTCCTGACGTGAAAAAATAAACTAATAGCATCTTCGATCAACTCGCACCGGAATCGCCCTGAAACCAGCACAGTGCACAGCGCTCCTTGGTCGTGCAGCGCGAAGTCGGTGCAACATCGAGGACAAACTGCGCCGCGCCGGCGCACCGCGGCGAGCTCCACCTTGCGTCACTTCGCGTTTTGTTCGTTTTTTCTTGCGTAGGTCAGCGCACGGTGCCCGTCTGCTGTCAATTTCTCCTATTTTTTCCTCGCGGGTTTGACGGTCCCACACAAATAAACATCGTGGACGTGATTGTCGATGGGGTCACGAAGCGGGTGACAATTCCACATGTATATGTTGGCCATCATTGTTGGTTCAAGAAAGAGAAACACCAGATAATAGCCGTACCTCGCTGTCATCGAAACACCTCGCGACGCTTTCCACGAAGTTCGTACCTTTCAGGCGCTCCTTGCCACCGCAGCAATCGCCGGTAATCGCGGCGATGGTAAGAAGCTCGTCGTCTCGCCGTCAGAAGAGCTGAGGAATTCATCTAGTGCAGCTGCGAGGCGTGTTCGTTTTTGCAAGATCGCCATCTCGATAGTCTGCGCGTCTGCTACTCCCGCCATCTTCTCGATTCCCGCTCCTGGCCGCAATGCCTGATGGGACTGCACCCCGGCGCACCGTCGATTTTCTTGGTGCGCGTTGGGGCAACGAAAAGCCGCACCGGGAGGGTGCGCTTCGTTGATCGAGGACGTCCGGTGCGCACCGGTGCACTTGATCGAAGATGAAGGGGCGCACCTCGGTGCCCCGGTGCGCACCGGTGCGGATGATCGAGGATGCTATAAGGCTCTAATACTGTTCGTATATAACAAAACTAAAATTACTCACGCGTCGCAGACCCAGCCTCCTACTGTTGTTCTACGACGATCATCCAGATGACATCCATTTTGATAGGCACAAGTGCGCCCCCTATAGGTCGTGAAAGTTGCGAATGACGTCTACGGCATCGCGCGCTTGTCGGATCATTCGACACTGAACGCAGCAGCGACGAGAGTGTGATCGTTACCGGGAGATGTTGGAAGCTAATAAATTTGACTTCTACCCGCTGTCGACCAGCTCCAGTCGCGAACACGACATCGTCGGGGACGAGCCCAACGTCGTCCTCGACGATCTCACATGTGCATGCAGGGTGGGTGGTCAAGGGGTAAGGTTGCGAAAGCGAGAGTATAGTGTGAGAGTGTACAATCTTACCTTGGCGAGGCGAGCTTGGGCGAGCATGAGGGCGTCTAGAATGAGAGAGCGTTTTAGTAAATATTAAGATCACCTGGTTTATGAGCACAGTAGTGTGACTAACCTGGGCAGTGTTGCCTGGTCGCCAGACAAATGTGATCAACATTTGTAAATTGATTGTTGCAATTACTGGAACTCTCATAATCGCAAACCTATGGTGTATATACTAAGTAGACTATAAGAACATTCTGTTTCAAGAATAATCTACCTGTTTAACTATTGTGTCCTAAACCCATGCAATAAATATCCACCCTGAGTATGGCTACCAAATATCTCATCAAATTAACAATATTCTTCCGAGAGAGAAACCTTTTTGAAGTTAACGCGTACAACTTCAAGGCGACAACGAGTAGGGGCCCTTGTCACGTCAACTGATGTATCCGAGAGCAGACGACGATTGCCCTTCCACGGCGTTGTGCGTTGCAGTGATAGCGAGCGTCTGTGGTTTCGCAGATCCTGGTTGATTTGGGTTATTTGGCAGCATGCAGTGGAAAGTGGGAAGAATTGGTGATGTGCTGTGGGGTTCAATAACACCACGAATAAATGCAGAATAGTGACATCTCATCGGCTTCCGACCGAGAAGTCTCTAATGCGGAAATGAATCCAAGCAGTCCGACGCGAACGCTTTGTGTTCGTGTCTCGCACCGTGCCAGCAAACAAAGCCTTACATACCATCCTCCTTTTGAAGCGGCATCTGTGTCCATATGACGGCAGATCGTGAATGCAACCGCCACGGGTTGCATTCGCGACCCGTGGCGGTTGCCCTCAGAGGAGGTGCAGAAGTACCGTATGCGAATAATCTGTCGTCTTTAATTTCGTGCTGAAGCTCCTCTAACATTTGCTCACTATTGCTCGACTCAGACAAGCTTGATGAATCGTAGACCATTATAAAGCCCACGGACGATCGCGACAGCGTTTTGAGTACTTGTGACATTGGGAGAAACAGGCTCAAGCTGCCTATCAGCTAATGCTTATACAACATCTGACGTCACAAGATGGCGGGTCAGTAAAGTTGCAGGTTAGTTTAGCTTACGGCTTCATTGTATTTCTACGATTAAAAATTATTTAAAAAAATGTTTTAGAGAAATTTACTTGTTGCTTGCTCTATGTGCTCAGTTTCTGGTGCTCCCTCCGAGATTATATTTAATTAAAAACATTTTAATCGACGCGGGGCGGGAGCTTATTATGTTAATTCACACTCCTTGCTTCGTGATTGGCTCTCCTGCGTTTTTATAAGGTAAGGCGGCGTAGCGGTAACGCTCATTGGCTGCGAAGCGGTAACGAGATGCACGGGAAGGTTCGCCACGTTCAGCGTTTTTTAAGTTGTCGGTGTCCATAGAGTCGACAAATATCTATACCTGACTCGTTGCGGCAGCATTTAATCTGGATTTCTTTTCAAGTTGAAAGACGTATACCTGTTCCAATAGCAATGTGTAAAAAACGACAAGCCCTGTTTTGTTTGATTTCAAAGTCAGTTGAATCAATAGCAAGCCACGAGACGGCACATTTGTCATATAGATCCGCAGCAGGAACGGTTCTCGATAACAGATGCTTTATATAGCGCCACCTAAACTTAAATTACTATGATGCAATTTTCCAACGTGTGTCTTTTGTTTTCTTCATTTTGTTTTCTTTTCTTGCGCCAGTACCCGAAGAAGCTGAGGAGAAGGTCTACGACGAAGACGGATTTCCATCAGCGTAAGGTTCAGCTTGCTTGCCAGCAATAACGAAAACAAAAAATAGGCTTGCTTGAAAATATGAACCAGGCCGGCTTGCTAAAACAAGCGTCTCAGCTGAGACTGGGTGAAAGAAAGCACTGCCAAAGCCAGCGCACGAGCTGAGCGGGACTCAAGCTGCGTCTCAAGACGCTCGCGCGCTCCAGCCTTTGCAGTGCTTTCTTTCACCGCAGTCTCAGCTGAGACGCTGTTCTAGCAAGCCGGCCCAGGTTCCTAAAAAGATTATGTGATACCTTATTATTACTTTCTTTTAATCATGATTTTTCATATATTTAACCTATATCACTCTAAAAAAACGCCCGTGCGTACCGCTTTCCCGCACTACACTCGGAGAGCCAATCAGCGCAGCTTACGGAGGCAGCTCAGCGAATGACGATGCCGAAACATACGTTTAGACCAAAAAACGCAGTCTGAGTTGTGACATTAAGCAATGCAAGCGTGACGTTTTACATTGCTTAATTTCATGTTGCTTAGCTCAGACTGCGTTTTTTGGTCTAAACATATGTTTCGGCATCGTCATTCGCTGAGCTGCCTCCGTAAGTTGCGCCGATTGGCTCGTACGAGTGTAGTGCGGAACGCACTGGGACTTTTCTTTAGAGTGTATGTTTGGTGTCAGTGAGGTCTTGAAAGGTATATCAGTCATTTCTGCCGGTGAGTTCGAGAAGGCTACGATTTTACGCATCTTCAGAAAGAAGACCGAGCTTTTAATCTTCCTGCTAGGATTGTTCCGCATCTGTTGAGATTTAAGATTGACCACGTTCGAGTTCCCTAAACTTTTAGCGCATAATTTGATAACAGTTGTAGTGAAGTTTGACTAGACGGTTATGCGCATGCGCGAAAATTGAGATCGAGCTGACACCACCATGGCGCAGGAGAGTAACAAACCAACTGAATTATTAAACTATTACGTTTGCTTTGATATTGCCTAAAAATCAATCATAATTTTCTAAAAAATTACATGAACTGTAGTATAATTTTATATTAAAAATTTTAGATTTCTTTATAATTCAGGCAGCACTGTTCAAATGACCGACTTCGACGAATTTCGCCAAATGTTTCAAGGTTCGGCGAGCGAACCAATAAAACTTCAGGTTTCTGACAGACTCCTTTAAAAAAATTGATTCCTGGTGCTGCTACCATTCCAAATGTTAATGCGTTCGATGCGGGTAATGCTCGCTTGACAAGTTGGCGCCATGCGCTCGATGGGCTGTGATTTTTGCAAGCTGGTTTGGGGCTTTGAGTCTTCTTTAAATCCATGGACAGTTGAAAATCGAGATGTAAACATTCGATGGGAAATCGCGACTGCAGTAAGTCAGGTATCGTGTGACTCATAGGATATTCAACTACCAAAAACAGCGTGAGCTTTTACGTGCGGCGAAGAATGCACGATTTAATTGTCACAAAACAAAATGAAACTGCATAAAAAAGTTTAGAAGTGTTATTACGTTCCGGAGATATGTCTGGTCAGGAAGTTTTTATTTTTTCTCCCTAATAGATTTTAGTATGCCACACGCTTCTTCGATACATTTCAGGTCGTGAAAACGCATTCGTGAACCCAAAAGTCTCTAAAGTACGTGTGAACGAAAAGATGTCGGGGAGGGGGGGGGAGAGGTGAGCGTGGTTGCAGTTTGATTTACCGGTTTCCCCTCTTGACACCACCACAGACGAGATTTAGCGGTCTCAATATTTGACACTCATAGAAAACTCTCCAGGATCCTTATATATCGTGAATACCGCGTTAGTAACCAGAGCAGGATGGAGCGCGTGTGCGAAAAACAAACCGCAAACTCGTACAAAAATCGGCCCTCGACAAAGTCTCTTCACTTTTTTTTTTTCTCGATAAAATACCCCATTTATAGTGCGGAAATGGCAAATATGGTCTCGTTAATTGCATATGGACGATTTCCTTACCGCAAGATACCCACGGATGTTTTTGTTAAACGATCAACTATTTTCCCAAGTTGTTTGTATGAACTTTTTGCTTGGTTTTACGCACATCTGCTCCTGCCGTTAATCAACATTTCTAGAAAAAAAAATCACGATCTACCTTTGCGAAATTTAAGTCTGGCAAGCAAACACTCTGCAATTTAACGCTGAAGAAAATTTGCGCGAAAAAAAAAAAAAAGTATTCAAACTTCAAGGATACACAAAAATTTATCTCTTATAAAATCTGTAGTTCACTTTTTGACAAGAATACATTTGTTCAGAGGGCACGGGAGTCATTCGTTGACCCTTGGTGTAGGATCAAGACGGTGGAAAGGCGCAACACGCTCCTGCTCTGTTTGGTGATGCTCACCTACCTGCTGTTCGTCGGGGCATGCGTGGTCATCGTCCGGCACGCGTACCACGGCTATGGTATGAATGACTAACCCGCTCACACTGCCTCGAACAGTACAAAAACCGAGCGAGACTTCAATGGTGCCACTCGAAGTACTTACTGCCTACGGTGCACAGAGCGCTTCTTCGGCTGGTGTGCATAGCGTCCTATTTCACCGATACATCAAAGGTGGTGCCTGAGTGGCAACGAATGCACAGTCACAAGAATCGAGCTGTCGGATATTATGATCCTGGCGGTTGGGGCTAGAAGTCCTGGTTGCTGAAGAAGCTTCAGCAACGGTTGCTGAAGCTTCCGCGGACTGTCGGGCTGGAGGGCAACCTGCAGCAGAACGGGCGTCCACCAGGGCCAGCACGGCCACTGTGACACCACCAGAATCTTGACCTACGACATCATGACACTTTTATGACGTCATCAGGCGGAAATCTAGGGTCCACTTATGGTAAACACCATAAGTTTTTGGCATAAAACCATACATGGTAAACACACCAGTCGGAGACGCATTCCAGGCACCATGTAGACCTTTGCATCACTTATCACCAGGGATAAAAATGCTGAGTCACTAAGCTGTGGACGCATGCGCAGAGTTCGATATACCGCACAACAGATCAACAGCGCATGCTCAGCAGAAGGCGTTCCACAGCCCAGCAGAGAAAGGCGGCAGCGCGCAGAAGGCGATTTTTGCAAGTACTCCCGCTAAAAAACACGAATGAATGTCCAGAATGTATCGAGTGCTCCCCTTTCTCAACTACTAACCAGTGACGCAAAGAGATGTCAATAACATTAACTACTATAACAAGTGATGTCTTTCTGCAATTGGCGGAATCGTCTCCGGCGTTGCCTTTTGGTTTTGTGTGTCATTGCAGCTAGCCGAGATGTGCATGTGACATCATTCAAATTAACGCAAAAAAAACCTGCAAAGATTTTAGATACTCGGGATTCATCACAAACAAACGGAAGACTTTGAAGAAATTCTAACTAACAGTCTTAATTTAGAACTTTTTTCATTTTTCAAAAGCAGGCAGCGTCGTCGCTCTTCTTGAGAACGTAAACGTTACTTCAATTAATCTCAGATGAACAAATCGACAGTTTTCTGCGGGTCTGAAAACGAGCATTTCAGTACTGTTCATTATTGGATTAGGCCTAGCCAATCGTGGACTACATATCTTCTTAATTCAGGAATTTTTGTAAGCCATCCACCCTGCCGGAGATTTTGTTCGAGGAGTCTTTGATAGGAAACTTGTACGAACAGAGGGCACCATTAAAAACTGAAAGAAAAAACATATTGCAAGTTAGTTTAGTACTTCTAAAAGTAATCAGATGGCAGTTGCGATCAATTCCTAGTAAATGGGAAAACACTATTACAAGATTACTTCGAAAAGCGATTGATTACAAGTACTTTGACTACTTGAATGAGTGCCGTGCAAGTCTGGCCATCATCTCTGTATATTTGAGCACAAAAGTGGCAATAGTGATTTCCGAAAGCACGTAGCGGCCAAGACATGAGACCATTCAGAAGTAAATTAATGCGCTACATTACCTAAGGAAAGAGCGTAAAGTTGCGAAATTAGACTGGCACAAATTTTCCCCAGTGCGTTGCTATTACTCGCAACGTTTCTAAAGACTATATTACGACGATCATTGTCGCTGCACTTCAACTTCTGCCAGTCGCTGTGACCATAAGGTTTTAT
>JAZHYW010014686.1:0-54312 GCA_037355805.1 Ixodes ricinus
GGCACGGCGGCATCGCCAAGATGACAGTCGCTAACCACTTCGTGTTCATTGCACAGGTACTGCTGCTTCTGCCGCCGCACTGGGCCTGTGACGCCGTCAAAAGCTGTCCGGCGGCGATTCATCGAGCTGAGTGCATCGTCACGGCTGATAACAAGGAAGCAGCGACTGATACAGACCGAAATTTTCTTCGGTGGACCTTCAACGAAAACCTGGAATTCTCAAGATTCACATCGCCACCGACATCGGCTACCTCAGCGCCAGCGCTGCCAAGTATAAAAGACCACCCACGATCTTCACTCCCCTGTGGGCACGGCGGCATCGCCAAGATGACAGTCGCTAACCACTTCGTGTTCATTGCACAGGTAGGAAAACGCTATCCTTTTTGTTACCGTAGCAACAACCTTTGTCTTTTTTGCTGCCGTGCCCACGGACCTGTTTTGCCTTGTTGTGTGGAATGCGTGCACGTTTTGCTGATTTGCTTATGCTGTGCGGAGATATAGAGACCAATCCCGGTCCTGACACGGCAGCGATGATGGAAATGTTAACTAATATTTCGGTCGACATTAAGGAAATTAAGCTGAGCCAGGCTGTGACAACATCGAGACTAGAGAAAATAGAATCGCGCCTCGAAGGCCTTGAAGGACTCAGGTCCGTTGTGAACAAAAACTGCGACAAGACCAATCGCCTCGAAGCCACCATCACATCACTCTCGAACAAAATTGATGATTTAGAAAACCGTAGCAGAAGAAACAATCTAATTATTTTTGGTCTTTCTGAACTACCTAACGAAGAGAGCAGCACTCTCGAGGATAAAGTAACTAAAGAGATTCTTGGTGGAAAACTAAATGTAAAGATTAATGGAATCGATCGTATACATCGCCTTGGGAAGCCAGCTCATGGCAAAACCCGTCCAGTAATATTTCGACTCGTCAACTTTAAAGATAAATTGAATATTTTACGCAACTGCAATAAATTAAAAAATGAACGACTCTCAATCAGTGAAGACTACTCAAAGCGAGTTCAGGGCATTAGAAAAAAATTACTTGATAGCTCGAAATCAAATAAACTTGCTGGAGATAAGGTCACGCTTATTTATGACAAAATTAAGATAAATGGCACAGTATACATTTGGAATGAGGCCATAAACGATAAGGTTCCCATATCTGAGGAAACCCGGAACCCCAGTACGTGACCAAGCCCTACTCAAGTCAACCGTGTGTATGAATTTCGATTACTAAACCTAAACGCGCGAAGCATCGTAAATAAAACTGATAAACTTGAAGCTGCTGTTTTGAATACCCAACCTGATATTATAGCAATGACAGAAACTTGGCTATCAGACAGCATTCTAGACTGTGAAATCACGCCCCCAAACTATACGATTTTGCGCAAGGATAGAGGTTCTCGCGGTGGTGGAGTAGCGATTCTTGTAAAAAATGGCATTGTATGTACCCCTTTACTCGATTGCCCAGAAATTGAGTGCCTGTGTTGTAAAATTACTTATGAAAATACGTGCTGCTATATACTTGTTGTCTATAGACCGCCCACTTCCACTTCAGGGTTTTTCAAAAGTATGTATAGTTATATCAACGATAATATTAATGTGAGCAGTAAGATTATAATTGCAGGTGACTTCAATCTACCTTCTTTAGAATGGTCCTCTCTATCGAAATGTACAAAATCATCCCTCGGCGCCGATATCCTTACAGATCTATGTTTTCATTATAACCTCACCCAAATAGTTACTGAAAATACCCGTATTCAAGGAACGTCGCAATCAGTGCTCGATCTCGTCTTTGTCACCGATCATTTCCTGAAAGACGAATACAGCGTAGAAGTTTTAAATGGCATATCTGATCATGAGATGGTTTTATGCTGCTTCAAAACGAACATCCCAACTTCTGGCAATCCCCAGATTTGTAAGGTTTTGAACTTTGACAGAGCAGATGACGTTGGCGTACTCGACTTTTTTGATACACACTTCGATAACTTTCTTCTACTGTCCAAGAGCGACCGTACCACTGTAGATATGCTTTGGAACGAATTCAAAACGGCAGTTAACACGTGTGTCTCATGTTTTATTCCACAACGAACTAAACGAATTAAGAAAAACCCTTGGATAACGCGAGAAATCATCCATGTGAAGCGCAAAATAAATAGGCTCCGTAAGAAGGCAAAGAAAACCAGAACTCCTCTAAATAAGAACAAAATGGCATTACTCAACAGCGATCTTGGACAAAAAATCAAGTCGGCTAAATACAAATTTTTCAATATCACTCTTCAATCGTTTATTCAATCTTCACCCGTCAAATTCTGGAACTATGTCAACCCAAAAAACAAATCAAATCTAGAAACGCTCTTCGGTGACAAAGCAAATCTTGCAAAAGCCTTCAATGATTATTTTCTTTCGGTCTTTACAACAGATAATGGTAATGCACCCTCATTCGCATCCAATTCCCCAGTCTTGGCTGTGAATGACGTTGTAGTTACCGAACAGGGTATTTTATCTCTTCTACTCAACCTGAACACAAAAAAAGTGCTGGGCCAGATGATATACCAAATGAATTTCTAAAAAGATACGCCGAATGGGTAACAAAATATCTTGTTATAATATTTACACAATCACTTAACAAAGGGCAACTTCCAAAAGACTGGAAGTTAGCGAAAGTCATCCCCATTCATAAATCTGGAAACAAAAGCGAATTCGCGAACTACAGGCCCATCTCCCTTACTTCAACTTGCTGTAAATTGCTCGAACACATTGTTCTGAAGCATGTCTCTACCCACATCGAGAATAACCACATACTTACTCCATATCAGCACGGTTTCAGACGTCACCTTTCAACAGTGACGCAACTTGTTGAAAGCATTCACGATTTTTCCACTGTCATAAACAATAGAGGACAGGTTGACGCCATATTCATCGATCTGTCAAAAGCCTTTGACAAGGTATCTCACCCAAAGCTATTGTCTAAGCTAGAATCTACACTAGGAGCAGGAAAAATTCTCAGGTGGATTGAAGACTACCTTTCAGATCGCTACCAGTACGTAGCACTTAATGCGCACTCATCATTCAAAGGCAAAGTTTCATCGGGAGTCCCACAGGGATCAGTACTGGCACCTTTTTTGTTCCTAATATACATAAATGACTTGGTCAAAGATGTTAACGTAAAAATTCGCCTTTTTGCTGATGATTGCATACTTTATTCACAAATAAATAACCCAAATGACCAGATTAACCTAAATAATGCGCTTCAACACATCATAAATTGGTGCCATGATTGGCAGATGGAAATAAATTCGAATAAAACTGTATTTATGACCATAACCAATAAAAGACAACAATACTCCTTTCCTTACCAGATAGGCAATAACCTCTTGGAACAAGTCGGTGAATACAAATACCTCGGCCTCAACATAAGTCAAAATTTGCGTTGGGACTCACACGTTCACTCCACAACTAATAAAGCTTTAAACAAACTGAGTTTCCTTAAACGAGTTTTAAAATTTGCATCTCCTGCCACTAAATTACTAGCCTACAAAACTTTAATACGTCCTACGCTCGAGTACGCCAACGTCGTCTGGTTCCCCCACACAGTCTCCGGCATCAATAAGATAGAAAGAGTTCAGAGAATGGCCGCGAGGTTTATTTGCAATAAATATAGTAGGCACGTCTCTCCCTCTGAACTTTGCAGGCAACTGGGTCTCTCCTCTCTAGAAAAAAGAGCAAAAATGGCTAGACTTAAATTTCTATACGAATTAGCCAACGATCACTTCAACCTTCCAAAAGAAAATTATCTTATCCATACAAGCAAACGATTAACACGGTACAACCATGGCAAGCTTTACGAGGAAGACGTCGCTCATAATAACTGCTTTAAATTCTCTTTTTTCCCCGAACCATTAACGAATGGAACCACCTGCCTCAAAATGTTGTTCATTCCTCTTCTATTGAAATATTCCTCGATTACGTAGATGCCCACATTTCATCATAAACTAATATTTTATGCTGTTTTTAAAAGTGCAATGTATCTATTGTATTGAAGTTGTTTACTAATTTTTCATTCTTGACTTCTATGTTTGCTTTGAATATTGACGTGCAAATTGTCTGTTGAATATTTTTTCTCTGCTTGTAATATTGCAAACTGTACCACCCTACAACAACCCCGAATGGGGTTAGTAGTATTGGAAATAAATAAATAAAACTTTGAGTAAACACTGTTAACAAATACCTTATAAACGACGTCACGCAGTGAAGCTTTCGTTTTAATAAATACCGAAAACTCATGGTTCAACACGTAAACTAGTGTTTGGAAACTGAACAAGAAGGCAAGTCAAAAGGTTCCTATTGAGTTCTTGCCGCTTTAGTTTGAAAAAGCAGAATGATGAATGTCACATTGATATCATTTTAGTTCCAAAAGGAGGCGATTGCTACTTGAATCATGTGTCACGATGAGAAGGGAAAAATAAAAATAAAGATGATCTAAATCATAATTTATGTCTGGAGTTGAATAGTGATTTAAATCTAATAAAAATTGTTTGCTGATTCAGATGAATCCTTTTCGGCAGAAATAATATCAAACCATGTTTACGGTTTGTCTAGCATTCGATGCATATTCTGTATATATGGGATTTCGTTTGTAGTTATATAAAAAAAATTATCAAGCAAGACAGATGTATTGCGAGATGAACATGAGCAAAAAGCGGTGCTCTTTTGGGCGAATTCGAAAGTTCATCGAGCTTTCTTTCTACCTTCCTTGTTCTTTTCGTGAGCAACATAATGTCATATTGGCAGCGAAAGAAAAAAAAATAATGCTATTGCAAGCATATCAAAACGGAAAAGACAAAAGAAAACAAAAACTTTCTCACACCTCAACAAACTAAGCTGCATTTCGTATAGTATAGCGAGGTTTGCGTAAAGTAATTCCTTAATTAAACTGACTCTAGTTTGACAGAATATTTTTTCTTCCAAATTTTTTTCAGTCATTAGATGGAGTAATCAACAATCCTACATGTTTACAAAACCATTTAGTAATACAGAACCAGAAGCTTCTAGCTACAGTGAAATTATATTAATTTTATTTAAATCAAATAAATTTGATATAAATATAATAACTCTCATTCATTTATTTGACTATAAAATGTCACACTTTTTTATACCCACGAAAGAAACCAAGTATGTAAAACGAAGACGGTCTAATATATTTGGGAATGTCTACAACTGAGATATTACATAGTGATACCCCTGAACTTTTCGTCGTAGGAACATGCCTAAGTATATATGTGTAAACTGACGTAGTGTAAAATAAGAACTTGTATTATTTACATCCGAAAAGCCTTTACATTGGAAGCACAAATATTAAATTAAAATTTGGTGTGGCATCATACGTTTGGTTATTTGTTTATTTAAAGACTAATATTGATCAGTAAACTCGACAATCGATTTACCAAATATACAGTACCCATTTAAAAGTTAAACAACTTCAAAATCATACTAGGAATATTTTGGTATAACATCACTCGACCAGGGACATATATAACAGTAAAATAAAATACGAATGGGGTGCATTTTATGTATTGTTTGTCACCTCTGAAACTATGTATAAAGTATTTGAGTTCCAAACTATGCATCAAAATTTTTAAAGTATATAAACATGTTGTAGAATTGTTTTTGTTATTTTTGTATTTATTTGCACATTATCAATTCGGGTGTACATTCTTGCTAAAGCAAACCTGGCAATGAACGCCCACCTTTTGTTTTCAGTCCAAACATCTGGTCGTTATTGTAGAAACCATTATCTTTAAGAAGCTTAATTTTAAATTATACTTATGATGTCCTAAATGCTAAATTGCCTGGCAAAGTCAATAGCAAAGACAGAGGAAACTATCAAACTTCGAGGAGCATAATTACTCTCGTCGGAACTTTTCCTGCGATCAAAAAACGCCTTCTGCGTTCAGAAGCATTCAAAACCAATTAGTTTATGCGCCATCCCCCAAGAAAAATCAAAAGAGGACAATAGAAAGGAATATTAGTGAGTAATTGAGTGGAAACGCGCAAAGAAGGATCTCACGCGTTCCGATGTTAGCTCTCTCAATGCGATCGCGCACATTTCACATTCCGTGCAACCTAAGAAAGGCGCTGCGTGGAAGGAGCCGAACGCTCCGCTCCTCCACGTCGAATTTTGCTTTGGGCGCCGTCGCTCTACGCAGAAGCGTGTATACTTTCTTTTACGCAGAAGCGCACAAAATTAACCGAGTCCATAAAACCATCTCTCTTTCTTTCTCTTTTTTAACTTCTGAATATGTTTATGGCGAGAGTAACTTTTGCAAAAGCCTAAGACATAAAAGCGAGACGCGAACGTGATATGTGTGACAAGGCACAAAAGCGAATAAAACCAGAAAATTTTTCATACTTTTTACAGTATTTTTTTGATAATGAGAAAATAGGGTTAGAGTGTTTTAAGCCCTGCTATTAAGTTGGGGGGCAATGGGGACAGCTAGAAAAAAAAAGCCAAAATATGTTAACTACTTAGCTAATAACCTAACGCTTTAATTAACTTTTGTTTTGTTCTTCTGTTTTTGTTTCAGTGGGAGGGGGCGCAGAATAAAGTCAGGAAAATGGCGCTCGACCACATTATGATCTAACTCTCACGTTATATATGAATAAAACATTTTTAGTGCGCGCTACGGGGCGAGACATGTTATTGTTGTGCACGGTTTTCAAGTCCACTGTTCGAACTAACGCGTTAGAAGCAACGACGTTACTGGTTAGAATCCCAAATGTCAAACGAGTAAAGTAATGTCATTAATAATTTACGGTATCTCCTATAAAATTACGTTACGCGTTACTCGTTACTTTTGATTAAAAATGACAGTATGATTGTTTGAAAACAATATATTTTTCTTCTGTACACTATGTAAAAGTGGCAAAGAAACCCAAAGAAAGCTATGTACAAGCAGCGCCATTTCAAACTCCTTATTAAGACACCTTTAACGTTCCCACAACTTGGCCCAAAATGCGCGAAATTATCGCTGCGTGGAACCCTTAAGCGTCGTTGGTGCGGTCTTTCTCTAGAAGCTGCTAAGACCACCGTCGCCGTACCCTGAGCAGCCGTCTCGCTGGAAAGAGACATCCGTTCAGAAGGCAACAGTGTGCCCCCGCTCGAGGGATTTCACCGCAGAGTTTCTAGCTGATCCAGCAGGTCACATCCTTCTCTTTAAAGCAAAGAAATTCTCCTTCTGTCAACAACCAAAACAATAAACTCTAAGTTTAAAACCGTTGACGTTCCCGCGCGTTGAACCAAAACAAGTGTTTCAGCGGTGGCCGGGTGCTGGCGTGTTTTTAATTGGACATGCCTCGTTGGTTTGTAAAGGAACAAAATAACATTTATTTTCCCGGATTAGTTTTGATTACATGAAGAGGTCTATTTTGCGTCCGTTACTTGGCGTGCATCCGGTCGTTTTTTTCAGAGCGGTTTCTCCTTCCAAGGCAGGTGCTATGGGTAAGGTGCAATTCTCCGAATCGCGCTTGCGAAGCGTCAAGTGTCCCAGGATGTACATTACACATCCTGCCGAGGCCAGACAAACAAGCTGGCCCAGCTACACTTGTTGAGGATATACATTACAGTTGTACGACTCGCGCTGTCGAAGCGCACGTGTTCAAAAATATACATTACACATCCTGCCGTGGCCAGACAAACAAGCTGGCCCAGCTAACATGTGGCAAGGTTATCGCAGCATTGAACGGCGACCATCACCCGAAAGACGTCACCATATTTTAGAATCTCTGCCTGCATGTGGTGTTTGAGTGATTTTCCAATGTATAAATGTGATATGTACCCACACCTCTGCTCTGGCGCTACGGCGCAGCAAAGCAACAATGAATAAATAAATAAATAATCGCTCTGGACAAGCGTATATTTGCCGAAGTTTACAGAAGCGGTTTATCATAAACAGCTGCCATATGCTAACGGTGAAATACAATGTAACGACAAACTAACGTAACAGTAACGTTCGTTAGTCATGACAAGGAACAACACCGGAATTTCGTTACATTTGCAAAATGGTAACGGAGCTCCGTAACGCGTTAAGATTTTTCCAAGGTAACGAGTAACGGTATTTCGTTACTTATTTTCGGCAGCGGGCACAACACTGTTTTAAACAGAAATTAAGAGGCCAAAGAGTGGCTGTGCGGTCATTTCCTCCGCTCTTCGCTTGCGTCGGATTGCTGACGTCACCTTCGGCGCTGACTCGTGGGTTTCAGAGCTGCCGCGGTTTCGAAGCGACCACTACGAATGTTTATTCAAAATCCCACAACACTCTTAGACAATATTGATGTCGAGCGCGATTTCTCCAACTATGATCAACTAAGTTCAATTTTTATTTAAACTTGCTTGCCAACAGCCTGAAGGACTTTGTGGTAAAACACGAAGCGAGACATGTATTCACCTCAAATATACATGCTTAAAAGTAAGACACCATGTTAAAACAATACACATACTTAAAATCCATACACAGGCTTAAAAAGGGGTAGATTTGTGCAAGAAATCTTGACGTTGCAAAACTTCGTCTTTGAAACATGTCGGACTCGTGATACCGATAACACACTGTGATAGAGATCTTGGGAAAATAATCTAAGATTTCTAGAGCTTGGGTGAACGGAAATATGTTTGTGTAGAGATGCGAGAATGGTAGGACTGTCTATTGATCCATGAAGTGACCTATCCAATAACTTAACAACCCGAATAGACATCCTGTTATTTAGATTGATCAATCTTAGACTATTTAAATAAATTATATTGAAAGTAATATTTGCGACCATAATATCTGTCGTAGGTTATCCGAACAAATCGTTTTTGTATGTGTGCAATATCTTCATTGCTCTACTAGAGATATAGTTCCAAACGATTGGCGACAAATTTAAGTTTAGAGCTTACAAGAGTATTGAAGAGTCTAAACAGACATTTATTTATAAATGGTAAATGGTCCAGTTAAACGAAACTTTAATCCCAAATTGCGCAGGGACTGACAAACAATAGTGAGAATTTGTGAGAATTAGAAGAGATGACTTTCTATGAAAACCCCTAACTCTCTTACGAAAGTGATTCGAGTTAGTTCCATTTTTCACAAAATATACACGTACATAGGCTCACGTGCTACGCTTTCTTGACAACGTTATTCCTTGGGTTTTGAAGGATTCGAATGTAAATTGTTCGAGATGCTTCATTTTTGTTCTGAATAAACATTGTCTTGCAGCATGTTACAGTCGGTGATAAAGTATGCCGGACGAAACAGCTGTACATCGGGGGCAAATATGAGCCCTTGCGAGTATTTGGCGGTGGATATAAGATCATATATAAAAATAATAAACAACAGAAAACCAAGCTGAGAGCCGTGAGGCACACCTGAAATATGTTAGGATAACAAAAAAGGTTTTATCGCTCGCCAGAACAGCAGCACTTGCCAAGCCCCTCGTAGCCCCGTCGTCCTTCTCTTCTTCTGGCTCTACACCAGCTAGTCAGTTCACGTGCGGCTACCGCCCTGTTACCTGCAGCTCCCTTGTTACAACTGTCACACTCCTCCCCCTCAACTCACAGTGTCAATCAAGGAGAGTACCGTATCGGAGGTCTACGCTGTCTAGTTGATCGTCTCAAAGTGTCATTTATCAAAGGTTCCGCCTGCACATCCTGTCCTGACCGTTCCCGCACCGCACTCGGAGTCTGTATATCGGCTCTAGACACACAAGAACCACCCGTGTCACGCACACGCTCACTAGGTAGGTTTACCACACTGTCTAATGGTGTCTGCCTAGCTACGCTGTCTTCGGGCCGCATGAGGGTTTGTTGTCCAAGAGGCATGTTCACTACACTCTCCAATGGTGTCTGCGCATCCATGTTGTCTTGTGCACTCTCCAATGGCTGCTGCACATCCAAGGTGTCTTGTGGTGGGACTGGCGTTCGTTGCCTCAGGTGATCCCCGTGGCGATTCCAGGTGCCGCCCTCTTCCAGCATCACTCGTGCCGACGATGCACTGGTGGGATGCTCAGCTATCGCAGGGACCCAACGATCTCCGGGCCTGAAATTTCGAGCCCAGACACGATCACCAGGCTGTGGTAATCCGTCTCGCCTTGCCGATTTGTCCGCTCGCTCCTTCTGCTGTAGCTGCTTGAACCCTACTCTGACTCGGAGATCTGGGTGCAGCAGGTCCAGGGGAGTTTTTAGGCGTCGCCCCATCAACAACTCTGCTGGTGTTCGTCCGGTCAGGTGATGTGGCGTCGTTCTGTAATTAAAAAGAATTCTTGGAATCTTGACTTCGAAACATCCTGGTTTAGCTTTCTTTAGCTTTTCTTTGATCGTTTGTACCACCCTCTCTGCCGCGCCGTTTGAGGCAGGGTGATACGGTGGAATAGTGATAGCACGAACTCCATTTCTTGCCAGGAATTCTTTGAATTCCGCACTGACGAACGCCGGGCCGTTATCACTGACGACCACATCAGGTAGGCCGTGTGTGGCAAAGATCGATCTCAAGCACTCCACTGTGGCTTTAGCCGATGGTGAGGGCACCCGGTGCACTTCCACCCACTTGGAGAATGCATCAACTAGCACCAAGAAATAGATGCCCTGAAACGGCCCCCAAAGTCAACATGTAGACGTGACCATGCATTTTCCGGGAATGGCCATGGTGTTTGTTGCACCGACCTCGGTGCCCGCCGGTGAACTTGGCATATGGTACAACCATTTACTTTGTTTTCAATAGCCTCGTCTATGCCTGGCCACCAAACATGGCTCCGAGCGACCATTTTCATTTTCTCAATACCCGGATGTGTTTCGTGTAGCACGCTCAACACCGCTGGCCTTAGTGATGTTGGTACTACTATTCGGCAACCCCACAATACACAACTGTCCTGCACTGAACATTCATCTAGTCGACATGAGAACGCCCTCCAATCAGCAGATTCCGGCAGACGCTTCCCAGACCACAAAGCCTCTCGTACTGTCGACACTATGGCATCCTTATTTGTAGCCTGTGCTACCGCTGCTGCCGACAACAACGACGGAAACGCCTTTTCCAGCATGAACACTTCTCCAGCCACGTGGTCCTTGAACGAGGATCCAGGCAGTGGCAGCCGACTCAGCCCATCGGCATTTCCTAGATTGACCCCTGGTCGATATACCAGTCGATAGCAGTAAGCGCTCAACGTTAACGCCCATCGAAGCACTCGAGGAGAGCACTGTTGTGGGATTCCCCGATCATGTCCTAGAAGACCCAGCAATGGCTTGTGGTCTGTGCAAATGTCGAATTGTCGACCCCACACGAATTGGTTGAATTTTGTCACTCCGTATATTACGGCCAGGGCTTCTTTATCTAGTTGGCTGTAGTTTTTTTCAGCTGCGGTTAGACGCCTGGATGCAAAAGCAATAGGCCTTTCTTCCCCGGAACTTGTTCTGTGCGCCAATACCGCACCAACACCATATGGTGACGCATCGCAGCATAGTACCACCGGCTGGCTCGGGTCATAATACACTAGTACTGATGCAGACGTCAACATCGCTTTGCTTGTATTGAACGCCGCTTGTTCCTCAGCACCCCAACTCCAAGCCTCCCCTTTTTTCAGCAGTTTATGGAGGGGATGCAACACCGACGACACGTTTGGCATAAACTTCCGGTAAAAGTTGAGTAATCCAAGGTAGCTCTGTAGTTCTTTGACATTCGAGGGTTCTGGCGCCTCGATTACCGCTTCGATTTTTTGGGTGCGGGGTGAATTCCTTCAGCGTCAATAATGTGTCCCAAGTATTCCACACTTCTTTGGAAAAGTGAACACTTTGCCAGTTTGAGTTTCAACCCGGCCTCACTTAACTTCTCTAAGACTGCCTCCAGATTCTGGCAGTGGTCATTTTCTGTTGCCCCTGTGACCAAGATGTCGTCAAAATAGACAATGGTGCCGTTACAATCTCGTAGAAGATTTTCCATCTCTCTTTGAAATATGGCGGGAGCCGACGCTACTCCGAAAGGCAGCCTGTTGTATTGAAACAGTCCTTTCTGCGTGTTAATTGTGACAAACTTCTTAACTGCCGGCTCCAGTTCAATCTGCTGGTACGCATCGCGGAGATCTAGCTTAGAGAACGTTGTTCCCCCAGCAAGCTTCGCCCACATCTCTTCCAGTCTCGGTACCGGATACACTTCTGTAATAGCCACTTGGTTGACTGTGAGTTTAAAGTCGCCACAAATTCGTATCCTACCATCCTTCTTTAGTACAGGTACGATAGGCGCCGCCCACTCTGACGTTCGTACGGGGGTCAAAATCCCGTCGCGCTGTAAGCGTTGCAACTCTTGCGCTACCAGGTCTTGCAACGCAAAAGGTACAGTTCGCGGTCGGAAAAACCTAGGTCTGGTTCCCTCCGGTACGCTGATAGTCGCTTTCATTCCTTTCAGCGTCCCTAATCCTTCAGAAAACACTGACTGAAATCTGCCTGCCAACTCTTCAGTGCTGCTCACCTGATGCACATTGACCAGCTGATCTAGAGGCATGTTGAAAGCCCTTGCCCAGTTCCGTCCCAGAAGAGCCCGGGAACCACCTCGTACAACAAACAAAGGTAGTAGCTCAGCTTTCCCGCCAAACTCCGCGGTGACCGTCGCCTTGCCGACTACGGCAGCCAGCTGACCGAAGTAGCCCCGCAGTTTAACAGTTGATGGTTCGATGACGGTATCTGGAAACCGTCTTTCGAACTCAGTCTCATCCATAACCGAAAACACAGCTCCAGTGTCCAGCTCCATTTGTACAGTTTTTCCTTGTATCGTCACTTCTGCAAAAATTGGCGGGTCCTTGAACTCTGGTGCCTCTTTTCGGCCGTTCCCCAGTAGCGCTGTTTTTTCGCTCGGGGTTAACGGCCAGAGGTCTCCCACGACGCTCGAATCTGACTCTTCACTGTCTTGAGCTTCCATGACGTGCACCGAACGGTTTGCTGGTGTCTGAGTCGAGTTCAGCGTCTGCTTCATGTTTCCTTCGCGATGTTTGTCGTTGCTGCTGACTCTGCTTTCGTGGCTTGTCTTGTTCTGGCACAGTCTTGATATATGACCTCGTTGCCGGCATTTGAAACAAACACTATTTACAAACTTGCACGTTGATTCCCGGTGCTTGCCGCCGCAACGGAAACAGCTGCGTCGCTCTTCCGCTGACTGCGCCGATGTCGACGGTGCTGTCACGCGGTTCACCGCTGTCTCGGCTGTCCCGCTTGCTCGGCCGGTTATCTGTTCAGCACCTCTTGCGGCGGCTTCCATGCTTGTGATTAACTCCACCGCCCGATCCAACGTCAAGTTTGGCTCTTCCAGTAGCCTCCTCCGCATCACGTCATTCCTGATGCCGTGCACGATGCGGTCCCGAAGGTTGTTCGCCAACTCCGCCCCGAATTCGCACCGGTCGGCCAATTGGCGCAGGCCGGCGACAAACTCCTTCACGGTTTCCCCGATGTCTTGTGTGCGGCAATAGAAATGATACCGTTGTACAATCACCGACGGTCGCGGGGAGTAATGCTCTGTCAGCAACTCAAGACTTCTGGCGAGAGGGGCCTCCGAAGGTCGCATGGGTGCCAGCAGCCTGCGCAGCAATGAGTACGTTGGCCTGCCACAGCTGCTGAGAAACACGGCTCGTTGCTTGTCTGCGACGATGTTGTTCGCGATAAAGTACTGATCCAAAATCTCGACATACTCTTCCCATTCCTGACCGCCTTCCCCCGTGAACGGCTCTAACTTTGGCATGATGTTCGCGGTGGATTTCGCCGGAACCCGGTCAAATACTTGTTATAATAACATGGTTCGTAGTCTTAATCTCGTCGCCAGTTGTTAAGATAACAAAAAAGGTTTTATCGCTCGCCAGAACAGCAGCACTTGCCAAGCCCCTCGTAGCCCCGTCGTCCTTCTCTTCTTCTGGCTCCACACCAGCTAGTCAGTTCACGTGCGGCTACCGCCCTGTTACCTGCAGCTCCCTTGTTAAAACTCACAAAATATACAAAGGGACGTGAAAAGATGCCAGAAACTCTAACACAGTTCTGTCAATCATGCAGATAACCCCAAAATCATGCAATGCACTCAGGGCCAAGCCGAAAGTTCTGAAGTTTCATCAACAACAATTCGTGATTAAACTTGTTGAAGGCTATAGATATATCCAAATATACTGCATTTATCTTACCCGGATTCTGAACAGTTGGAATAGAATAATTATGCAAAAATTAGTTTCAAAGAGTCTGCCTGTTAAATACCCATGCTTCATGGAAACTACAATTCGTTAAAACAAATTATACAAACGGATATACGGTCTCCTGGAATATTGTCACGAACGACAGGCAGAGAGACGGCTAATGCAGTAAAAACTACGCGTTTACTAGGCAACTTCTGCCTAAAATAAAGCCAGAGGTACAGGCGTCGCGGGCGTCGAAGGCGGCGTGACAGCTAGATCAAGCACGGGCAAAAAATATAAAGAAGTCATGTGCAGGCTCTTTTATAGCAAGGGTAGTGTACCTGGGGTAATACCCATAACGTACTCGCAGAACACTAAGCGCAAGCGGAAATTAGAGGGCACTTCGAAGTTATATTTTTATCATTCCAGCAATTAAGGAAATAATAAAAGAAAGGTTCGTGGCTGGCGTTCGAACCCGGAACTGTCACGTGCGATCCGGGCATGCGCTAGCAACTCTCGCTTCTCTCTTTAGTGCCCCTGCTCTACTCTCGCCGCTTGTATCAGAGAATGCGGCAATATGAACGAACCACTCAGAGCGCGTGGCCGAACCCAACTTGACTACATTAGCTCTGTTTCACACCTCCCCTTGAAATGGGGGCTCCGCGGCGGTCGCGAGAACTAGTGTCGGTGCAGTCGAGTATTGGTTCCGGTTCCTCGAGCCGCTCTACTGAGTATGCGGTCGACGCTCGCTTCCTTCCTCGTGTTCTGCTTCATATGCTTGTTTCTACGCTGCCTTCGTGCTGCATTTCGTGTTGCGAGCTTTTTGAATTATGAGTTCTGTTAGCCTAGTTTCAACACTGACAGGGCGCGTCATGCCGACCTGTTTTGCGCCGGGGTGTAAGACCGTTTACTGCCACGATCCGTCAGCTCAACACAATTTGTTTTAGGGGGCCGCCAAGAGACCCTACTTCTTTTGTGAGCATTATGCAACTTTATGTCGGGGGAACAGTGCTCAAAAGAAACCCGATGCCTGTTCCACTGCGCGGCCGACGCCTACCAGCGAGGGTGGTCGCCGCACAGGGTTCGCCAATGTCAAGGCAACAATGATTTACCCGGTATCCAACAGGGTTCATTTGGAAACAGGATTCCCCAACAAGACACTTGGGTCAAGCGAGCCGTAGACAGAGGGTGACCGCAGCGCCCGCCAACCTGACAGCCATAGGGGATCGTGAGCGGAGCCATCGCCAGTGGGTCGAGCTTCACACTGCTGCCCCTTGTCGCAGGAGATCAAGCCAGAGCTCTTCGCAGACGGACGTCATGTCGGGCGTCCTCTTTAGTCCGTTGCAACTCAGGAAGGGGAGGGCGAGGGTAAGATGGGCCGGAGAGGAGGAAGCAGACGGAACCCTAAAGAGAGAAGGAGGTTTCCCTCTCTCTCTCTCCTGTGTTCCGTCTGCTTCCTCCACTCCGGCCCGTCTTACCTTCGCCCTACCTCCTTGAGTTGCAATGGACTAAAGAGAGAACGGCCGACTCCCTCGCGCGATATGTCGCGGATTTCCCAGAAACGGGAGACGAGTGGAGGAGTGCGAGAGAGTAGGCCAGCAGGGTGGCGATACGTAAAGGCCCGTTCACACTCTCGCGACCGACTTCGACCGAGTGCACTAAAACTTCTTGAAACCTCTTACAACCACTTGGTTTGCCATGGCAACCGAGGACGCCGAGGTCTGCGCTACTGCGCTTAGCCGGTCGTACCTGGTCGTAAGGAGTTGCAAGCGGCCCTCCAACAAACCAATGAGAAGCCGACAAAAAAGAAAAGGAATGTGGCTTCTTCTACTTTTTCTTCATCCCGTCTCTCCCGACTCCCGTTCCCTCGAAGATGGCCGACGAGTTTAGTTCTTGTTTTGAGGTAGCACTTATTGAAAAAAGTAGAGCATGGAGTACACCCGACACGATTATCGTGACAAGATAAAGCGGAGAATTCCTGGAAAACCATCGGCAACCTCCTAAGCAAGTATTCATTTCTTAACGTTTGTTTGCGTGAGGTACATATAGGCGAGCACGGCAGCTGGATCGCCGCGCGAGCGTATTCCAGATTTTTACTGTGAATAGGTGACCAGAGACCAGCAAGCTAGTTCATGTGCACCGTTTCTTCAACGCGTGAAAACAGTGTATTAACACTACGGCACCTCTGCATGTGCGTATATTCGAGGCGCACGGGCAGCTACGTACTGTTGAGACACAGATGGTCGCGGTCGGTGACGCTCGCTGCGATCCTCCATCCTTCACTTTCACGGTCTGAACCGAAAGCTGGGCGCAGGTGCTCCCGCTGCTCGAGCGGCACAGCTCTTATTCAAAGCTAGATCAGCTAGGCGCTCGGAGCCAGAGATTTCGGTAGCTGAATCCTATCGTCGATCGCCGAATTCTATCGTACGCACGCAATGTAAGGGCATACTTTAAAACTGGAGCAAATTACGAGCTAGCGATCGAGTGCGTTGTCAAGTGAATTGTCACGTCATTGTTGAATCGCTGTCGAATTGATACCTGCACTGACCGAGAAGTTTTAACACGCGCTAGCATAAAGAAAACACTATCCTGGTAGAATAGTCTCGTTCCGAGTTTTCCTGAACGTCAACATGCTCATCAGAATTTCATCATGCACAAAAAGATGGCAAAAATTCTAGTGCACTCTAGGTTAGCCGTAATCGTATTGGGAGTCTGTTTCAAGGCAACTTGCCCGTTGCAGCAAGCAGCTAAACGTTTGTTGTTAAATGTGTGCAACGAAAGGTTGTGTGCAACGAAACATGCAACGAAAGCATGTAACGAAATGTTGTGTGAGAGAATACCTGGATAGATGAAAAACTGATGTGCATTGGTTTTCTGGCGACACAAGAGTAGGCATTGTTCGAGCTGAAGCACCCAATGAATGCCCGGTACCTTGAAGAGGCTATGAAATACTTATGGAAGTATATAGGGTATCCCAAGTCACGAAGCTTTACCTAAAGTGAACCGTAGAAATGCCGGGACGACATCCGGCAGCCAAGCTGGACCCTCTGGAACTTACTGAGCTTCCTCAAGCACCAGATCCACCCCAGAGTGTACTATGCATATTATATTATTAGACTATGAATAAACTTTAATTTCTTTTGCGAGTGTAACATGCTCATACTTCCTTTCAGCTCAAAAAAGCCACAACTGACCTTGGAACAGGCAAATCTAGTGGTGGCACCCGAGACAAGTGGGGGATTGTCGCCAGAGACACCTACAGGCAAGTTTCCTTTCAGGCAACATTCTGCATTTTGTAGGCCCTACGCTAAAATCTCTAGTGCTCATTAGTCAAACTAAAGTTACGGAAAAAAACAGGGTGGTTGTCAGGCACGTATCCAGGGGGAGGCCCATGGGGCCCGGGTCCCCCTCGAAATCTTCCATTTTGCTGGGACTTCCTCTCCCCCTCCCCCTCACACAGCATTTTGCCATGGGCGGACCCCCCCCCCCCCCCGAAACAAAATCCTGGCTACGTGCCTGGTGGTTGTACATACATGGTCGCCAAGTAAAGACTAACAGATTTGGCATGCCTTGCAAAATTCAAATTACAAATATACATGCTTAAAATTGGGCGCACGAACATAATTTTGCGAGATGCTTTATGTCCATTTTGTTTAGAGCTCAACTTGGAGGTGGTAAAATATTAAAAATGGAGCAAAAAAGGCAGCCGTGCATTTCCTATGTTGCATACCAGATGTTCGTCGTCTGCACACTGGTTGGTGAACTTGCTACCAGGTGGTCATTGTGAATATATTTAGTTCAAAGTATTAATTGTTGCCATTATTTTGCTCATTGCCAGCCTCTGCTATTGCATTTCAGCATTTTTGCTCAGCAAGCCACCTGGGAGCGAGCTGATAAACCAGTATGCAGATGACAAACGGGCTGGTATAGGACATAAAAAATGCACAGCTTCTGATTTTGCTTTATTTTTATGATTTCACCACCTCAGAAATGAGCTCTGAAAAAAAAATGGACATAAAACTTATGGCAAAAATACATTCACGAGCCCAATTTCTCAATGTATGTTTGTAATTCAAATTTTGTAAGGCGTGTCCCACATGTCAATACTTACAGCCGCAGCCTGTAGATCCAGCACTATGGGAGGTTAGCCTAGAGTGTACATTGGCAATGCTTCACTGTTGTAGAGGGACAATATTGTCGTTGCTGTATGACTGCTAGGCCGAGGAGTTTGCCTGTCAAAATTGAAAAGGGCGGGACTTGGGATTATAACTAAAAACATTTTGGGCAGTAGCGTGAGCATATATTGAGTTCAAACCTCATTTGTCACAGACATGTGTGTTGATTTTATCTCGAGCATGTTGGGCAATCACACTGATGAAATATTTTGAATGCTTAATTTTTAAGCCAAGCCTTTTAATTTGCAGAGCTCCTCATGAGAGCTTACACTCCCATTCCAGACCCAGCTGAGTGTCCTGAGGCAACGGACAAGGAGATCCCAGACACAGACACCTGTGTAAGTCACAAGATCTCTATTGTAATTTCTGTACTTGCCAACAGGGCAAGTGTGTGGTGTTCCAATATTCTCAGATCAGAAGTTCAGCATTTCTAAATGCCACCTACACAGGAGTGCAGATACAGTATGCGCATGAGTGCCACTGGTATTCACTGTTTACAAAAAAAACTCGCTGTTAGGAAAAAGGACTGTTCAGCGAGTGCATGCTAGGTGCTCTGGGCAAGATTGTGTGTGCTAAATACACAGACATAGCAATACCTGTTGCCAAAAGGTCTATTTTATTTTGGGCAAAAAATCAAATGCAGGAGGAGTGGGATTTTATGTTTTATGCATTCATTGCATTAATAATTAGTTTATTTTTTAGTCTTTCAGCAATGCATTCTTCATTAGCTAGTGCACCATTAGTAATCTAGGACGTGTGAAGCAATGCAATGGGATTAGGGAGCGCAAAGGTTGTGAGCACCGTCAAGAGTCATTCAAGTAATGGCATATACGGCTCTGCTTCGAAGCGGCATCAAGAGTATAAAATTTTTCAGGACTGAGATATAAGAATCTTAGACCATCAAGCATGTCCTAAGTCAACATGCCCATTCATGAACATAGACCCATACGTCGTGGGGATGGATCCCGCTCACCATCTCCACGACGTCCAGCATCGCCCCTTTGCTGGTCCCGCCGAGAAAGCTTGTACCCCCTGGGTCGCCGGGAAAACTAAGTGCGGCACCGCCTGGAGGTGGCGTTGCCGTAGACGACCGAAGTAAAGGCCTCCAAAACGTCAAGAGCGCTCCCATTCTCCCGACGCCCCGCATCGCAACGACGTTCCTGCAACGGTGCCCAACAACATAAAAGTTGCTATCGACGCCAAAGACGCATTGGCCCTCGTGGGCACCAGAACAGACTACTCAGTCTTGAGCGGGAGGCTTTCTCGCTGCTTGTGAAAAGTTACGTTTGTGACGAACTTCCAACAAGAGATGCAACACCTCACGAAAGGTGCCGCTGTGGGTATGTCGAGGAACTCCAGAACTCTGCCGAAATCGCCGCGATTGCTGAAGAATCCTCGCCACCTCAGCAGAACAGTACATTGCCAGCACAGCTCAACATTGACCCCAAGCTTTCAGGCCTGAAACAATGGCAGCTGATTAATCTCCTCACCGAATACAGCAAATGCTTCGCGACGTCGTCGAAGGTGTGCCAAACCGCTGTTGCGAAGCACCGCATCGTTACTAAAGACGACGCGCTCCGCATCGAGCGCTCTACAGAGTCTCCGTAAAAGAAATGGAGGTCATCCAGGAGCAACTGAAAGAAATGCTAAACAACGATATAATCCAACCTTCAAGCAGTCCGTGGGCATCTCCTGTCGTACTGGTTAAGGAGGACGAAGCGCTTAGGTTCTTCGTGGACTACCAGCAGCCGAACGTGGCTGGTGACGAAGAAAGACGTCTACCCACTCCCCCACAGAGACGACACGCTAGACCGGCTGCGCCACTATTGATATTTTTCATTGATGGACCTGAAGAGCGGTTACTGGCAGACCGAAGTCGACGAACGGGACCGAGAGAAGACAGCCTTCGTCACGCCAGATGGACTGTACAAGTTCAAGGTGATGCCCTTTGGACTATGCACGCCACCAGCAACTTTCCAGCGTGTCATGGAAACCATACTGGCAGGACTGAAATGGCAGAGCTGTCTCGTCTACCTTGACGACGTCGTAGTGCTTTCAAGCGACTTCAACGAGCGTTTGCAACGACTTCGAACTGTTCTCCGCACCATACAGACCGCCAGAGACGATGCGCTTTTAAAAGAGAGGAGGAATACCACGCGCGTCGTCGAGTGAGCGCGTGCGTGGTTGAATGATTACCCAGGTTCGATTCCTGGAAGAGGACGCTCCTTTTATTTATTCTTTCAATTTAGCGTTCTCGTAAGTTCGAGAATCTTGTCTCTTATCGAGGTAGCAACGTTCTACACGCCCAACGTTCCACGCCGAATGTTCCAGAAACCCACGCGGGTATGAAAGGTGCTCTGCATGGTGGTTCGGAGGCAGTCTCGCTCTTGCGCTCGATCGTGCTACACCGCCGACCTTCAACGCCACCTCTTTGTATTTCTTGTTTTGGGCACAAGTTCGCCCCTATTCAACGTTTAGTTTGCTACTGCACTAACTGTCTCTCTGCCTGTCATTTGTAACCATATGCTGCTTTGCTTGGAAGTGACATAAAGAGAATAAAATATTCCAGGACTGAGATAAAAGGGTCTTAGACCGTCAAGCATGTCCAAAGTCCTTAGGTCTGCGACGCCTCACGCCCAGTCATGAACATGGACCCATACAGATGGACAGGTCATATAAAAATTAATTGAGTACACCCTGCCTGGATGGCATCAACGCAAACATGCTACGCAACACCCAACAGGAGGCTAGAGATGATCCTTGCCTGGCTGAATGGGATGTGGGCCACAGGAATACTCCCCGTTGAGTAGCTACAAAATGACATCTCAAAGGTGTCAGACTCAGTCTGTCAGCTGAGAGGACTAAGTATGTAATCTTTGGGAAAGGCAACCAGCACGAAATGCTTTCCATGACGAGCACGTCTCGACTACACCAGACAAAGCTGAGCCTTCGACCAGTATTTGCGCATATGGAAGTGACCGAGCTACTTCTCGTCCTGGCACAGAGACTGCCATGGCACTTAATAGACGTGACTGTAGTACCTGGAGAGTGTTTCTGAGAAGCGTGTTTACTGTGTCTTCTAATGTGGCCTGTCAATTTCTGCCTGATGACGTCATAGAAGTGTCATGCTGTTGCTCACTCTCAGTTTCACAATACATGGAGGCTTCTGCAGCAACAAGTTGGGATGCTGTGGTGACAGTGGCGCTTACATTAAGCTCGTCTCTTGTGCCAGAACACTTCTACAACAGACCGTCAGTATCGCAGTGTCTGACAGCACGACGCACCAGCTCTTATGATGCGATTTATTTCTTCCAACCTTGGAACCACCTTCAATGCGCGAGTTGTGTAGGACACTATAGGCACGAGTCGAGAATGCATTCCAGTCACTGTAGACCTGATGCAGACAACCCCCCCCCCCTTTTAAAGAGCACGGGCCTGTTGCACGTGAAAAGGAGACAGAAATACTGTGAAAAACACACTAAAGCCGCAACAAAACTTTTTGTAAACCCCTAAAATTAACTCATTTACACAGATGCATCTGCCGGAATTGGTAGATGGAGTCAAGCTTCTCCACTTCACATCAGAGCAAAACAGAGAAGCTTAACTGCATATCACTGGCACTCATCCATCAGTCGTCATTGCTTTGCACAGGTGTGCTAGGATAAATGGCTCATGTGTCGGAGAGTCTCTATTGGCTTGATGGTCTCAACATTTTTGCTCGTTTTTGCAGGTCAGCCTTTGCCGGTTATGATTATAGTTGAACCCCCAACTTTAAAGGGCAGTGACAAGAAAGAAAACCTTCAGCAATATTCAAATAAATAAGCTAGTCATTGCCTCGCTTGCCATGTTACACCTAACTTGTTTTTTCTGGGCCTTCCTTTTATTAATGGAGGCAGTCAAATGTTTCAGCGATAATATTTTAGTCATTTTGATAGGTATGCTTTGTATCAAAGGTTTCCAGCCATGTTTTATTAAGCTATTCCTGCTCAATTTGTATGAAAAGTAATATTTCTTAATTTGATTTGCAGTTGAATTTCCAACATTGTTTGCAGTCAAGAATTCGATACCCACACACGTGTACTGAAAGCATATGAGGACGCTCAACTAATGAAAACCGAAATTTCAAAATATATTCTTGGAGTGGCTGTTTCAATGTAAGTTTCCGCACACCTCTATAGAAAGCATATGAGGACGCTCAACTAATAAAACCCGAAATTTCAATATATATTCTTGGAGTGGTTGTTTCAATGCAAGTTTTAATGCAACTCTATTTGTGTACCTGCCAATTGTGGTTGAGTAACAAGGCTGCGCTCTTCCTAGGACTCATTGCAGGATGACCTTCAGCTGTCTCCAACCTGCCAGCTACTCCTTCAGCTGGAGCAGAGAAATCAGGTGCCCAGCTCATCTCAGCTGGTGCCACCGCAGTGTGCACCTTCAGGATCACATCCCACCCTGCTGTCGCCGCCAAGACCAGCCCTGGTTGAGCGGCAGCCACAAACCCCGCAGCCAGTCCCGCTGCGCTCCAGGAAGAGAACTCACAAGGGTACCTCTCCGCAGGGCAGGGCTCAAGAGGATGCGGCTCTGGCGACGGTCATTGAAGAATCTGTGCGTCAGATGGGCAGGGTGTGCACAAGGCCTCACCTTGATATAAGCACACCTAATAGTGCATTTATGGCCTTTATGGTCAGCGAGGTTGAGAGCTTGCCACTTAGCTATCAAAGCCGGTTCAAATTTAACATGCACAAGATGGCGTATGAGCTAAAGATGGAAGCCCTTAGGGATAAAGAAAATCAGGAATAAGCTTTGATCTTACGAAACATGATGTTTATATTGCTGGCTTGTTATCAGGTGCAGCTACTACTGGGAGTGGGCTTGGGAGGGCCCACTCAACAGAGCAGCAGTTGACGTTGAGAGTAGGAAGCGTTCACCCCTGCTGCTGGCATGCCGTTTTTTCATTGTTTTTTTTGTTTTTTCCCGACTTGGTTGCCTAGCTTGCTGACCCGTGTTGGTCCTGACGAGGCTTGCCGTTTGCTCGAGTTTGAGATTATAACATATTTCTAAAAAAGGCAGTGGAGCGAAGTATGTTGAAAATGGAGGCCTAGCTTGTTTAAATGGTCTACTTTGGTCGGCAAGCTAGGCTTCGAACTCCTTGCTCCTGGAAAAATTGGTTATAAAGTCAGGTTCTAGCTAATAGCAAGCCTCATCGGAACCGACAAGGGTTCAGCAAACTAGGCAACTGTGTCAGGGCAATACGGAAGCAGCATGCCGGCAGAAGGAGCGGCTGCTTTCTACTTTCAGCAGCAAGTGCCACTCTGTTGAGTGGGCCATCCCAAGCCCCTCCCCAAAAGCACCTACAACCGATAAAGGCCCGTTCACACATTTGCTTTTGACTACGACCAACTGAGACGAGACCGGTTTTTAGCTCTTGCTGCGACGGCTTCCAACAGGCTCCGCAGCAGTGCATCCGCTTGTAAGCCGTCGCAAGAGGCTTAAAAAACTATCTTGTCTCGGTCGGTCGTAGTCGGTTGCAGTTGTGTGAACGGGCCTTTACAAGTCAGCAACATCAATACCAAGTACTTCCTGCCTTTGAGCATCCACTGAAGCAAAAAAAATAAAAAGATAATAGTGAGATATTTTGTACCTTGAATGTTGTATAGCCCTAAATGCATAAATGTTTTATTTTACTCATTGTTTATTTTATATCTTGATTATAATGTTGCATTATTTTGTTATGCATTCTGTTTTGACCTGTGCAATTGGCAAAAAATTCATTTTTAATTTTTTTATTGCATGTCGTGATAGGAATATATTGAGATGCCCACTTGTGATACATTATTATCTTATTTACTTGTGCGTAAAATATATTGATGTGTTATTTTGCTTGTTCTTTAGTTTATGTCATGGTTTTAGTGTATTTATTGCAGATGAAATAATATAATGGATTTGACTATTTCGACGTCCCCCGCCAAGTAGGCATATCCGGTATGGGCGACGAAAAAATATTAAAACGTTTCAACCTGGAAATAGTAAAAAAATAGAGGGGAGACAAAACGAGAATGGGTGGCGGTTACGCTTTTCTCCTAAATGCATACTATTGGCGTGGCGACGGCGAAACAATGTTTTCGCCCATACTGGAAGTGACGACAATTCAAGATGGCGGCACCCTTGAAGAAAGGGTCTATAAACTACACAACAAATGTAAGTGCAAATGTAAAAAACAAAGCAATGAAAGTTTTGAACAATTTTTGTGCCTTAGGCTTCCACACCGTGCGAGCGTAACTTCAGATCGTTGCAAAGTCTCGCTTTGCATCTGGCCCCCACCTCTCTTTTAACTGGGTTTCGTGGGTTTGCTGTTTAACCTAGATTTTATTTTCGGTAACATGCATAATGAATGTGGGTCGCTTACGAAATGATTGGGATGTTCAATAAAGTGTTGTGATTGCAAACATTGCCTCCTTGACATTGACTGGTGCAAACAAACAAACCGAGGTTCCAACACACCGATTTAAAAATTACCATATAGCAGTCTGCATTGTGGTTATACGAGATTACATGCATTTTCCTACAGCAAGTGTCGTGCAATTGACTGCAAATTTTGTGACACGAGAATCAAATCCAAAACATGACAGAACGCGAGAGCATTCTGTAATGTTTTCCACAACCAAACAAATGTCACGCGCTGCCTGATACCCGAGTTGTATTTTGAGTTTTTTTGCATTCCCCATAACTTGTCGTAAAAGCGGCAGTGGACATTTGTGGCCAGAAAGGTGTGTTGAACTGCAACGTCTATTGCAGGCAAGGTGACATTTTCCCCGGCTACTTTCGATTGCTTTGAGCTTTGAAGTCCCAAGTTGGAGACGTCAAAATAATGAATTAGTGCTACGACTTGTGGCGTTTGTTTACTTCAAGTCGTGCGATATACAGTGATGTCTCGTTAATGCACACCTCCATTCCCAGAGCAAAGTGTCCATAATGTGAGTTATTCATAATAATGAGACAAAAATGCATGTATTTACCCAGTTTGTCTCCCAAAGTGTTCTCATAATAAAGGGGTCTGTGTTAAGAGATGACACATACATTGCTAAATGGGAAACCTGGGATATTCCTCAAATAAAAACAGTTTGAACAAGTCAGTTATTCGTTTTCTTACATGTTTATTTGCACACGTGGAAACAAGTAACGCCACACCAACATAGAAAAATATCAGTCCTCTGACCAAGCCTCCTGATCCAAAAGCAGTTGCCAAGACAGTCCATCAAGCATCGTCGGATGTAACTGACTGCAGATAGAGCAGAAAACACGCACCCTTGCACAGCGGCCTGCCACCCACATAACATTGCAGTTTGTAGTGGTAAACCATGTTTGTGATGATGCAGAAGTAACAAAGCAAGCTGCAGGCAATGTTTTAGTTTCGGTTTGTGGTAAACTTCAAACGAAGATTGCATGAAAATATTTCAATGAGGAGCAGTTGTGAGATAAGGTCTGACATCTAACCAACCATTGACTGAAAATCTTCGTAATTAACCAGCGTTGCCCTTAAATTTAAGTGTAAACTGAACAAAACATTCTGTGATCCTTCACCGATCCAGACTGCTCAATCCAAGAGGCTATCAAGAATGGATACACTGTAATTGTAGAATGCATTCCAAGTCACAGGAAGGAAATCACAATTTAACCATTTGGAGAGAAAACAGAAGAACAATTAGTTTCTTGCTTGACAAGTGCCTGCATTACAGGCAAGAGGAGAGAAAGCATCCAACAAATTTGAAATGGGGACATATAACCAACATACATTTTTTTTAGTGTCGCTAAGATTTTCTTAGGGTCCTTGCACAAAACCATGATGAAAGACTATTCCTGGCTTGAAATCTTGTTGGAATCCATGTTCACTTTCGTCTGCTTTTGTTTTATGCCTTTTTATGTGCAAAGGCACTGGTTTCCAGAACGCTAGTTCTTTGCATCACAATTAACTGTGCCAGCCGCACAAGTCTGCCCAACTACGGCATAAGTCTGCACACGTAGTGGCTGTAGCGTGGACTAAATTGCGAGAGACAATAATCACAAACAGGGAGACGACGACGGCGGTAACGGCGGGGCGGCCGGACGGCTCCCAAGAAACGTGTTGCACAGGCGCGTTACGCCAATCATGCGGACACCGCTTAGCGCCGAGAGGAAACGTTGCTGACGTTATACATTACGCTTGCTCGGAGAAGTAAAAACAGGGGGCAACGGTGATGATGTTTAGCTCAGTGTTGGCTACGCCCACGCAGTAGCCTTACTGCGCTGTTGGTTGCGCCTCAATTCGCCCGCTCGAGTCAGCCAATTTCGGCAACTTTGCGCGTTGCGAAGTTTGCCGCACCTTTTAAGAAACATTTAGAGAGAACTACGTCGTAATATTTGACGTGTGGTCTTCCTAGGTGATACTGAAGAGGACTGCATTGGTTTTTCAAAAACAAATATGAAGCGGATGTGGCCCTTTAATACGCCACTAGGATTTCCAACTATAATGGCATCAAGTGCAAGGACCCTATATGTATTCAATTTACACTGTTTAAAAGACGGGGGAATGTTACCGAAAGAGTCAAAGGGGCCGTGCAACAATTTTTGGACTTCGGTCAAATAATTGTGGTAGTTGTTCCCTGTCCTGTGTGGAGCAAAGGAGCTGAAAACCAATTTTGCTTCTGCACGCGTTTGTTTAAAATAAAAATAAAAAAAGTGACATAGAACTGAATATAGTGCCGGTATTTTCAATGATATGAGGCTTTTTAGACATTTGCTCATGTTGAAACGACAATATTTATTAAAGATAGCATTAGATATTGAGCACATAGTAGCACATCTTCCCAACTTATTACAATGCACCGAGGTTGGCGTCATGCCATAGCTCCCATGGCCGCCACTTGCAGCTGTAAATAGCAAAATGTTCGTTTTTTTCTTTGCTAATACACAATGGAATTGCGATATTTCACAAGAATGAGGCGGTTTCTCTATACCTTGTGGTAAGGTAATGTAAAAATTAAAAATTGCAAATTTTTTCGAACCTAAAATTGTTGCATTGTCCCTTTAAGCGTTGGGTGCTGAGCCCCTGAACACTACACTGTACTGCCAAGGCACTTCACCAGTGAGAGAGCAGAAGTACCTGCTGAAGGCATCCCTCACCGCTTTAGCCCTGTCGCCAGGCACAGTCGAGCTGATGCAACCTACATCTGACAGGGCAGTGCCATCATCTACATCAGCTCTCCAGCCACCGCTCACCACGCCACCCAAAGGGGTCTCGTGGTCAGCGTAGTTTTGAGGGCAGTAGCGGCGATGTCCCTGCTCACTCTCATCACACACCCTTAAGTAGTTGTGCAAGTTGACGCATGCCCAGACAACGGCCTCCAGGGTTTCCTCAGAAGCCTGGATTGGTTGTCTGAAAATGCGCCACCTCGCCACCAAGATGCCAAAGGCATTCTCAATGATCCTCCTTGCCCTGGAGAGTCTGTAGTTAAACACTCGAGAGAGTAACTGCAGCTCTCTCCTGGGAAAAGGGCGCATGAGGTTAGGGAGCAGGGGGAACGCCTCATCGCCCACGAATACAAAAGGCAGCTTGGTTTCTGTTTGGGGTAGGAGCCCAGCTGGCGGGAGACCAAGTTCCCCCGACAGCATAGACCGCCCCATTTCAGACTCTCTGAACACTCCCCCGTCACTAAACCGCCCCGGCTGCCCAACATCTACTAGAGTGAATTTGTAAGTGGCATCGCAGCTGGCCATGAGTACAGTGCTGTGGAACCCCTTGTAGTTGAAGGTGTCGGAGCCCGCACCGGATGGGGCCTGGATGGCCACGTGCTTGCCATCCAGGGCTCCGACACAGTTCGGGAAGTTCCACAGCCTGCCAAACTCTGCTGCGATCCGCTCCCACTGGGCAGTGTCGGGGGCCTAGAATAACAGTTGACCAAGTCTTAGCCATAATCACACAAACACCACCAAAACATACCAAACACCTCAAATCCAGAAGTGTCAGATGTTACATCATTTACACTTTTTTTTTTTGTGAGAAGGCACAACAGTTATGAATACTAAGATGTTTTTTCAAGTGATCCTAGCACAGCACTCATAGTCCGTGTTCCCAAATTGACTCAATCTCACTCAAGGGTAAAGGTTCTGTACCTGGTGTTGGAAAACCTAAACGCGTCCAGCATTTTTTTATGTGTCTTGTCCCGTGACATGATCTGCTGCAGTAACTCGGATCCATTCGAGTTAGATTTGGGAAACAGTCGTAATGTTGCATTGGTCGCAATTATTTGCAGTTGAGAGTTTACACAGAGTGTACACTTTACACAGAGAACACTAAATCCAAGGTATTCATAAACAGCACAAGCCAGGGCATTAATTTCTGGTAAAGAGATGCAGCCACAACTGTCTTTAACTTTACCTTCTTTATTTTATTCACTTCACTTCACCACTGTGGTTGCACAAGAGGTTGTTGTCTGTGTTTGTTCTATCTTCAAGAGTTTTGTGAAGCATTAAGATCACAGCCATGAGATACTGGCTTAAGATAGGGCTTTTGCTGCACAGGGAATTCATGTTTCTGTATAAATGGTTAATTTGCAAGACCTAGCCTGTGTCTGATTTACTTCTTTAACTCCTAAGTTGACAAGGCACCAGAAGCTACCTGCTCAATCGACTAGTCGTGTGTCTACCTTTCGTCACATGAACACGCTCCCTTCTGTGCCCACGAGCAGAGATAGCGGTCAAGACGAAAGGGTGGCGGTTGATTTTTCTGGCAAGCATGTAGCTCCCACCATACTGCCGGCTTAGGGGTGGAGGAAGTATAGTGCAGCACATAACTTGTACGATGGAGCATAAACACCATTGTGCTTCTGTCACTAATGGAGGCTTTTTGTGGGTTCGCTCCTTGTCATCAACAGTCCCAGTAGTCAGCATTTCTGGGAAACAGAAATAGGGCAGTAATGGCAGCTCGTACTTGGCTACAACTTTGCCCTGCTAGCAGAGAATACCGCGGGAAGGCTAGAAAAAGATGCAAGCTGAATTCAAGGAAGTGCACAACAAAGTACAAGTGGCTACAAAATGCAGAACCAGGATCGCTCAAGCAACCAGACAAACTATATCGGAACGCTCAGCACTGCTGGCGATGCAATGCGCAGCACACTCCAGACAGTTACAAATTTCAGGCAGCATGTTGCAAGAAATCCGGACAGATTGCCAAGGCATGCATCAAGAAGCAGAAGGATAAGAAACATCCGCACACGAATCACAGCATCTATCTATAACAGCACCAGCTGCAGACAGGTGTGCCACAATAGTCATGCACCGTCCCTCACTGGCTACGTCAACACTGTACAAGCTGAACACCGTGACAAATACCACCAATGTGCTGAAGTTCACAGTGGACGTATCAGTTGACAACAGGTGCTTGAACTTCAAGGTTGACTTCAGAGCAGCCTGCACACTCATCAGCAAAGCGCCGTCATGTTCTACATGGACGAGCAGCCCGCCTCGGCTGGAAACTGAACTGAATGAGCCGACGCTGTGCAACGTTAGGTTTGGACATAACAGCAACACTGACATACTCACCGGGCGGTACAATGGGTCGAGTACATGGTGCAGTGCCCAGCACGTCTCCCGAAGAATGTTGCTTGCTGTTGATCGCCCGATCCTGTAGCACATAGATGCAAGCTGCTGGGAGGACCCATGAGCCAGGCACCTAAAATGTTAAAGTTGTGGGTCACAATGATACATGTGCTAATAGACAAGCAACAGAAACAGTGAATGCTTGGAGCAACAGAGAACAAAAAGAGTGATATAAAAGATGAGTGGGGCTCAAAATAATGTAAAGAGATGTTTGTACGTAGACAGTTAAAGGATGTTTTACCTTTGAAATCTGATGACAGTAGGCTACAATCAGGGTTCCATGCTTTCAGTAAATACCAATAAACCCAAGAAAAACAAACCCGAGTCAGTTTTGTCAAAATCTGGGAAAACTGAAAAACTGATTTCGAGCTGTCCTTGAATTACAAAAGCCCAAGCTTCACGGGAACGAACTTATTATATACAGCTTTATTTTGTGCTGATCCAGAAGAGGGCTATTAGTAAACTGCCTGCTTCTTTCTCAGGAACCGCAGATCTTATTCCATTTCCTTCTATTTTGGTCCTTGGAAGTTTTGAAGTATTCGGGTTGCGTGCATATTTATTCAGCATTGTCGTCAAAAAAGAAAAACCAATCCGTGGGGAAAATATATTCCAAAAATACACCCCCAGTTTGAAAAGGAAGAACTCTGAAAACATGGAACCTTTTTTATAATGTAAATAAATTAAGCCAGTGTAGTATGGATGCTAGCCGTAACATACACCGTGAAGTGGTGACACGAGCAAACACCAATACGATGCTCATTCAGATTGAAACGGGTAGGCGTGGGGATTTAGGCCAGGCTCCCTGGATCCCTCAGCATGGACCTTTTGCTCTACCTGCTCGGAGTCATGGTGCATTTACACATTTTGCCACTGATCCCCCACGCTAGGAGTCTCTTCACAGAAAAATGTCAAGATGGCCTCGCATTGTGGAAATTTGCAGTGCACATTAAAGGGACAATGCGAAAAAGTTTGTACTTTCAGTAAATGCCGCATAGAATTAATCCTTCACATTCATGAAACAAGAGTTAGTTTTTTTTCTCCACCCAACAGCAGTTGCAGAAAGAAAAAAAAATGAGCAATGTACAATCTCTTAACTTGCAGCTAGAAAGAGGCCACATGACCTGGAACAGATTATACACTGCCAACGTTTATCATAGCCACATGCTGATATTTCCAAAGCATAGGGCATGCAATGAGTTCCACACATTGTTAATGTAGTGCTATTCCCATAATCATAGCGATTGGCGGGTACAAGCTACTACCCAAATGCATGTCGAGGCATTGATTATCACGAGCCTTAATTTAATGCTCACGCAGTGCTTGTGTCAACTGTATGAAACACATTAAAATATTGTCACCGCAGGGATCGTATAGCCTAATGACAAAATCCTGGGCATTGCATTGTTGACAATGCCAAGAAAGCAATCCCCACAACTTCATTGGCAAGTTTCGCAAAAAGAGACTGAAAAAAAAACCTCTTATATCTTTGAAATTATGTAGCGATGAAGAACTAGCATTGCATGCAAGTATACTTAGGTCCTAATAGTGCCAGTAAGCTTGTGTAAAGTGAGAACTATTCCTACCCAATATCATTGAATGGCCCCTTGAAAAGCGTCTAGGGTTGCTGAACCTATACTATGTTACAACACAAAAGGCAAAAAAAGCCTTCCTACAAAGCTCTCCGCCTGCCAGGATTGCTGATACCCAATTCTCCACTTCTTTCCTTCCTATGCAGTGTTTGATCTGTTAAAGTGGAAAGAGTGAACGGCTTTATGGGAGGAGCTTGTACTGATATTCTTAATCTGCGACAGAAAATTTTGCCAAGAAAGTGAGGGAGAGAAGGAGACGAGAGAGTGCGGGGACGTAAAAACGGCCGAGCTCTGATTGGAACGATTAGTGGGTAGCCGAGAGCTAGCAGCCATTGTCTTATTGCACTCATCGAACCCGCTCGAATGTGAGAGCAAAATGCCAGACGCCTGCGTTCCGCGTCTTAAAGCGCTCGACGAGTGCAGTGGGGACAAAGGCTGCCCTTGTCTCCACTGCACTAGTCGAACGCATTCGAATGCAAGAGCCAAACACCAGATGCCTGCGTTCCGCGTTTTCACGCGTTCGACGACTGCAGCGGATACAAAGGCCGCCTTTATCTCCACTGCACTCGTCGAACACGTTCGAATGCGAAAGCCAAACACCAGACGCCGGCGTTCGAACGTGTTCGACGAGTGCAGTGCAGACAACGGTTGCTAGCTTTCGGTCTACCCACTAATCGTTTCAATGAGAGCTCTGCGTTTTTAAGTCCCTGTGCGCCCTCGTCTCCTCCTCTCTCTCACTTTCTTGGCGCACTGTCTTTGCTCTCTTTGTCAGGCATTTTGCATGGCATTAGTCACTTAAAAAAAAAGTCTGGGGGTTTTACGTGTCACACCAACGACGGGCACCTGGCACGCCCCAGCAGAGCATCGAGGATTAATTTGGACCACCTAGCGATCTTTTGACGTTCAACCGAAAGCTCAATTACACGGCACCCTCTCCGCAATAAGCCTCTGTCAGATTACGGGCACCTCAGCTAAGATACGAACCCGTCACCTGGGTATCCGTAGGCCGGTGCTTTGCCTCGGAGTCAGCGAGGCGGCGATTAGTCACTTCAGTACACAGACCGTGGATAACTGAATGGCATGAAGGCCTACCAAGAGCGGTTATATGGACTGGAATGCTGTGAAAGATATAGGATGTTTAATAGCTTGCTTTACTTTGGCTGAATTTATAGGACTGCCTCGGAATTCCCATACATGCACACTTTTTTAAGTTGGCTTATGGCAAGGTTATTTGAGAAGTTCTTCAACTTACCGGATTGTGAACGACAAACGTTCTGCAGGGCTTATGGGCTCCCTGAAGAAAGTCGCCTCCTTCTGCAGAAGGGGCCCCACCAAGGAGAGCAGGTGGTCAAATCTGTAGACAAAGTGGTTATTAATGTTTGTACTCAAAAGCAATTCGTTCAATACTGTGGGTAGCAATTCTTAAGAAGTAAGCCACTGAAATTAACAATTGCAGGAACAGCCTGTAAAACACTATTTTGTAATTTGGTCTTGTCTTCGGTACAATGAAATCAAAGCAGACAAACTTGTGCACTTTAGAATTTGTCGAACACAGCTGACAGGAGTCTACTGAAAGTGACCAAAAATGACCTGCCAATGTTTTTTTTTTCTCAATCTTTTCTTCAAAAGTGCTCGAAGAAAAACTGGTTATATGAACGTAACCCAGCCATACTGAAGTAATTGCACATGGTCGGAAAAGGCAAAAACTCGGGTGTTTTATGAACCAAATCAACGAATTAGATTACATGGCACGCCTCAGTCCTGGAACAATTTCGACCACTTTCTTGACGTGCGAGCGAAATCTCGATTACACAGCGGGCACTGCGGGCGGGATTCGAACCCGCCAACTGGCGAATCATAAGCAAAGGGCGGCCCTTTGCCTCAGAGCCACCGAGACGATCGAACATCCAAACGTATCTTTTTGTGACTGTTTATGTTTAAGGAGAGTTAAGTACACACCTTTGCCGCGTCATGCGGAAGTATCGGAAGAAGTCGCTTCCGTCGTCGAGGCGCATGTCCCGGACAAGCTGGTGAAATTCCCCGTGCGTTGCCCGGGACCGGAGCAGAAACCGAATCCACTCGCGTGGCTCCCTCCGTCGGGAACGCAGGCGCATCGCTGCGGACGCTCGTGCCACAAGTGCCCAGTCCACGTCGTTCCCTGCTTCCGCTATATATGCATCAACACACTGCAAGAACAGTGTCCGCAGCCCATCATTGCTGCCGGAATCAGGCCAGTCCGGCGGATCGGGGCCAGGGGTGAGGTACTCGCCGGAGCAGCCATGTTGGGACGAGAAGCGAGCACCGTCGCATCATTCAGTGTTGCCTGACTATGTCGATTGCTAGTGGCTGAAGCCGAGCCCTTTTAGCGTTCTGCTATTGGTTGTTGACGCGCCTACTACGCGACTACGTACGACGCGACTACGTACGAAGTGAACAGCATGTCTTAGCTGGTCTTAGCAAAACGCAGTGGTTGCCATAGCAACTGTCGTCCTAAGCGGTTGTAAGAGGTTTCAAGAAGTTTTAGCGCACTCGGTCGAAGTCGGTCGCAAGAGTTTGAACGGGCGCTAACGAGAAGGCTCGAAGCCAGAGGACTCCTGCCGAAATGTCCGCGGCTTACGCCTTCTCGGGGAGGGGAAACTGAGGATCCCACAACTTCAAAAGGTGGAAACAAGCCCTGCACAGAAAAAGAAGAAACAAACATCTACAGACTCTTTTCTCTTTATATACCACTTAGAACTGCCATCAAAATAATATCAGCTTCATAATCATGCATATGTCAGTTCTTCGTTTATAGTTGAATCGAAGAGCATGAGTAACTGATCATTCAGCACTGGGCCGCATAGTACGGAACAGCGACCCCGAAAATTAAATTATATGGGGCACACCGATCCGTCGCTCAATGCTGCCAGCCGACGACGCGCAGGACGGAAGGCCCACAGGCTCGAATGGAGCGCCGTTAGTTCTTGTTACCGCCACGTGCGCCACTTCCGTCCATAGCCTGGGACAAGGACATGCGAAACCGAGTCGGTTCTAGTAATCAGTTTTAGTATTGCGTATACTTGCAAACGCAAGCACTGCGCGTTTGCGTTAGCGCTGGGTGTTCCACACTGAGCGTGGGCGGAGCTTCAAACCGCGTCTTGAATTCGCAAATGGCGACGACCCGCATGCGCAGGCTAGAGGATGCAACGCTAACGCAAACGCCCAGCACTTGCGTTTGCTTCTAGAAGCAATACTAAAACTATCTTGTAACGTTGTGCGACACGGTGGCTGTCGAGGGAGCTACGCGCGCTCCGGGCGATTCCTCCTGCACCGAGGCGAGGATTAACTCCGGACAAGGGTGAGGGCTCAATCTAAAGCGGAACGCGCGGTGATGAGTTTCTGGTTTTGGCTTGGCGGCGAAGAACAGTTTGTCATCGTCATGCCACGGCTATTTCCAACTCGACGGCACGATTGTGGCCTGAGTGCGAGATCCACGCCATCCTTCTCACGGACGAATGCGCTCTTCAACGTATTTTATCTTTCACATATTGGACTCGGTGTATAACGCTTGTTTATCTTGCAGTGTCTGCCCCGGCATTTTATACATGAAACAGCGAATAAAATACAGTGGTGACTGACCTTATTTCGAGCTTTCGTGACCATACCTCTTGTCTTCAGATGGCCAACTTTCAGAGGATAATTCCACGGTATAAAATGTTTTCAAGAAAATACCAAAACTTTAATTGATTTGCGTTATACAATATTGAGGAAATTACAGTTCAGAGGATCGCAACGATCTTTTGTCAAGAAAAGTAGAAATTTATAATTTTGTAGAAGTAACCCATGATATTCAACGCAAAAAAAATGTAGAGCAGTGGGATAAAAATAATACGCGTCCTAAACTTTGATTACTTCTTATTGATATGTTATGACTGTCATGTAAAATTTTCCCGAGGAACATTGCGACGTTTGTTCTCGTTCGTCTAAAATCCTCATTTCGTTGCATACGCCGAGGCGTTCATGTTCAAGAAAGCTGGGGATGGACGCAGGTGAAGAAGTGCGATCTTCTGCTAAGCTAAAACCAAAAAATTAAGCTCGTATTGGTTCGGCCCCGAAAGAGTGTCTTCTCCTCAAGGCAGAATGAAATCGTCCGGAGCGCCCGCTGCGCCCCGCCCGCCACCGGCTCGGCTACGCGTACCCAGTGGATGTTTCGTATTGCAGTAAGCTGTACGTCATCTTCTCGTACTCTTTTGAGAATGTATTGTAAAGAGATATATGACGATAATTGCTGACATGGCTGCCATTCCCAGATTTAAAGGTCGGCACAATCTAACATTTCCAGCTTCGTGGAAAGACGCCGTTCTGGAGAGACACACTAAAATGTTTCTCAAGAATAGGAGCAAACCTTTCGCTGCAGCCCTTCACATGAAAGCTGGAAATGCCATCGGACTCTGAAGATAGTATAGAATTCAATCTTTCGATAGCTGAACGCACTCCATCAACAATTAACGCTCATAAAAAAAGATCATATATATATATATATATATGCCTTCTAAAATAATTTACTTAATTAGCTTACTAATTGTGAAATTTTTTCTTTCTTACTAGATTTTTAAAAAGTTCATGTCTAGTTTGGTTGTTACCCTGCTTTTCTAAGTAGACCTAAACGGAACCAACTCACACATACGTTAAATTGCTTGTCTCCCACCAGGTATACATACATTACTTTTTTGTTTACTCATCTGCCCCGCATCGCTAATTAATCGTTTGACATTAGCTGTCTGACCGGAAATTTGAAGGTGTGTTGTAAACCACTCAATATTCGGACGTGCAAATTACTGGTTGGGGAGGTACGAGTCTACAAATTGCATTTGTGTTCCTCCGACAACTGGAGCATAATCGGCTGTCGGATTACAATTCACTAGTTGCTCCGGTGGCCACATTTAGCATTTATATAGTCTGCGTTGTTAGATTATTCCACACCCTATATCAACGCCGGTAATTCTAATTAATGAACTGGTAATTTCGCGTAATTTCCGGAGCGTGCGAAACTAGATATATCTTTCCTCGAATTTGTTATTTTGTTGTTTCCAAACTATTGACTAAGTAGTCCGATCATTTGATTATAGCCAGGTTTCATGTAAAACAGCGTGGATTTCCGCTTGGCAGATATCGCATCGCTTGGGAGAAACCATGACGCTTAACAGAAGGAAACATCAAACTAAAAATCGATTTTTTAATGATTAAATGGGCACTATGCACATTGTGTCACACTCGTCATTGTCATGCTTCCATTTCGACGAGGTCATGCTAGACACACGGTGCACTTGCAGGGACGGTCCGTGACAAACCTCGCTTGGTAGAGACCCCGTTGAAGACCCGCCATAAAGGCTTTGAAACGTCTGACAGATTAAATAATATCAACAAGCCTTCGCCCTTCTCGTATTTCTACTTCAAGGGACACCCCTGCTGCGAATACATAGACCACCGCGACAATTACAGACTCTGCTAGACCTCGTGTTTATTAAGCACGACAGCAACCATGATTCACACAAGAATTACGCCGGTGACCCAAATGTCGTCACTTCACCACAGCAATTTATTCAAGCTCCGTTTCGATATACTAGAATATCAGGTTTACGTCAGTCAGCTCACCTAGCACACAATTTCTCTCCACTGCAGTGTATCCCGCCTCTCTCTTTTTCATCAAACATTTTTATTCATTTATTTATTTACACATGTTGCAGCTGCCGTTCGGCTGCCAAGGCAGAAGGAGGCTTACACAACTGAACTATACAATACAAGAGATTAAAAATAAATACACGAATAAAATAAGAAACAATAGCTAACCGTCGGAAACGACCTTGAGAAAGTAACACTGAAGCGCTGTAAAATAATCTTGAATGGAGGAGGCACTCTTGATATAAGCAGCAAAACTCTTCCGTTCGTGCATGCTTGCGTGAAGAAAAAAAAGTTTAAACACTCTTTACTGCAGTAAAATTCAAAAATAGTTTTGCGTGTTTTTTACGTGTCTCACGTGAAGTATTAAATTGCATAAATTATCACAGCAACCATCTCAGAGAATCTTTGTCAGCACCTCCTGTCCCTATTTTCCCCCGCCTAGATAATTCTTGAAAATTAAGTTAATTTATTTTTATTCACAGTGTCTTATGAAACGTAAATATTGACATTGGCAAGAAAAGACTAAAATGTAGTACCTCGCCACATTGTTTTTTGTTATGAATAACCCAAATTTATTTGCAGCAGCAACTACCCTCATCTTCTCTAACACCGCAAATTAGATCACAGTGCTTAAATGTTGTGTTCATGTTCTGTTCATTGTTTTTTTTACTATATTATTTGTAAACCTACTTAATTATATAATACTCCTGCGGGTCCTCAAGGAAAATATATGAGGATGATAATGAACTAAGAAGAACCTGCGGCCACGAGCGGCAGGGACTTTGAACCTAACACTATGCAATTTTACGCCTTGGGAGCGCAAACGCTTTACCACGTACACTTACAACTAGATTATTGAAGCACCTTTATTTCGACCTGCTACACCCTTTTCATTTATATAACAGAGTGATGTTGCATTGCACATTCTTTTTTTTTGAAGAGTGTGAAAATAGAGTTGAAAGTGGTGGTATGGTGAAGTGAGGACAGCGGCCTTTTCGAAAGTTGTTCACCGTGCTGGCAGCCCTTTTAACCAATCTTGCTTTAGCGAAGATCTCGAAATATTCATAGCCTGTGTCACTGCTTTTTACTCGGAGGCATTCCTTCGACTTAAATATATGTTGTGCATTGCACGAAATATTGACGAGAACAAAGCTACACACTTGTAACCTTCGTCATTGCGGAAACAGTCACCTCGGAATGAGTATATTTGAATTTTCTATTATATAAGGTGGTAGAGCAGTCATCAGGCTCATGATCCCTTTTTCGTACGTCATGCATTGAGTCTGTATTTGCTGTTTCTGTGCATGTGAGAACTGCCTTTCATGTTTGTTACTTGTAAACTTGCTGCTCGAAAAAATATCCCTAGAGACACTGCTAAGATCCAATTTTTTGTGTGTTCACTGGCATTTAAGGGTGTTGCCGTAGCACTTTAGAGTATTATCTCTGGTACAAGCTCATTTAAACCCCTAAGGTTGTAATATTTGTGTGTGTTTAATATCTTATGTTATGTCTCAGTAAATATCATTACCCCCTATACTGAACTCGAACTGCAGCCTGTGCTTCTCCCAGCCTTTAAAAAGCTGTACAAATATAGTCAGAGTGCACGCGAGCTGGTGTAAGTTGAACATGATGGTATTCCTGAGACTGGGATAGGACAAGGAAAACTCAAAGGAAGGCAGAAAACGTTTAGGCAACTACTCAAACTCTGCTACCATTTTTATTTCATACACGACTTACACGACTTATATACCACGTCTCTAACGCCGAAACTACAATCACCAAAAGCAAAAAAAAAACTACGGCAAGAGGACACAATAAAACAAGAAAGTAAAGCACATACAGAGTTTTTGTTAAACAAAAGCGGGAGTAAACATTTTCTTATCTCCCTAATCTCGGCTACAAAACCTTTACAGAAAGGGTCACAGTTCAGCACAACCACCATCTTGCCATTCACCAACGCAAGGAGTTCACAACTGAGCCCCAAAGAAACGACAAACCACACAGTGCAAAGATCCATAGATAGACACTCTAACACTTTGGATCTGCCTATTAGGATCCTTGACCTTCTTACAATCTACAACATTTCTCTATAAAAAAAAACTAAAAAACTTACCGGCGCAGAGAAGCTTTTACACTAGATCCCAAACTGCAACGACGCCTGACTTACTACAGTTACCAGACGTCTTTATACAAATCATTTCTTGAATTACACGTTTCTTATCATTACGTTTTTTCTGAATTACTTCCGCTTAGGACCAGTTCGCTTTACATGCATGATATTCCCGAAGGTGCCTGGTTAACTCGGAGTTGGAAGCGTTGTTTCTCACACTCCATTTGTGTTTAGTCAGTCTATCATTTATCTCTTCTTTTTCTACCTTCTTTTGCGTTTTATTTTTCCTACCCTAGTATCAGGTTTATCACCATGTTCAAAAAGCTGTAATGGTTGCGTTAGACGAAATAGCAAAATGCGTCAATAAATGTCGCACATGCTATTTAAACTAAGAATAGAAATTACTGGCAAGCTATGCTAGATTGTATATAATGCCTGGTTTGTATTAATTGCGTTTTATGCCGCATCCCCTCCAAACATGTAGGTGTTGGTTGCTTGCGGTAGTAAAAAGTCGTAAATGCAATATTAAATACATTTACATACTTACCGAAACTAATACTGGAAGATGTTCCTCGGGCGGTTCAGCGGTTCGCAACCTGACGATCTCTCGTGCCGTGCCTCTCGCGCATCTCATGTTTGCAAGAACTTCTTTTTCAGCGCTGTTAATATAGAAATTTGTATTGATTATAAGAGACAGCTGGCTAAATGTCACTCGCCGACCACGGAAAGTTGTATTTGTCTCGTTAATCAAAAAAGACGTTAAAGTATTGTCGATAGTTCAGAACCGTTCTGTCTATTTTATAATTTAGATGGAGTGAGGGATGCATGGATACAATTTAAAATTCATCATGCTGACGAAGACCGGGGAGCACTGAATGTGTTGGGTGCAAACCACACATTTATTCCGAATGGACGAAGAGACTGTTGTGTTAATGTGCATACACACATATCTGCATTGATTATTTACCCGTTAATTGAGCGTTTAAATGATAAATCTATACTTCCCACACTCTTTTTTTGCTGTAACTTGAAACCATGACGTCAGGCGACGCCAATTTTCCTTTTAAATTTAGCGTGAAATTAATGTCATGTCACGTGAAATAACGAAGGATCTGCTACCTCAGTTTGCACGCTACATTTAGCGGGGAAATTGGAGTCATGTGTTTTGACGCGACGACTAAGCTTATAAGTCAATGGTTTTGCTAAATTGAATGAGGATGTTAACCTCACGTGACTCTGAAAACAGGTGACATGGTCACCTGACCTGACCTTAATTTCCGTGCCAAATTTAGTGAGAAAATCAATGGCACAGATTTCAATCATGTCGACTCATACCATGACATCAGCTAGCGTGAATCTTCAATAAATATTACGCGAGAATTAGTAACGGTTGAATATGCCGCTTGAACGCTGCATGTGAGCGTTGCGTAGTCTAAATATAAAGATGTTAGTACAGAGTATGTGTAAAAAAGTGTGTCGTGATGAAGGTATATTCGAAGTAATAAAAGATGTGAAGTGAAGTTTACGGCACCACCGAGTAAAATCAAAATCGATCATTACGCTTATAGGCTTGGAATTCCTTCTAATAATAATAGTAATATATATATTATTTCAGGCTCAGGAAAGCTACGACACAGCAGAAAACCTCGAGCCCACACCACATAGGCCTGGTGTGCCGTTTTGATATTTCGCTTCTTCCCCAGTCTCAGGTTATTTCAACACGGTTAATATTCACCAGCTCGCCTGCACCCATATTATATTTTTCCTGGAATTCTCGTTGCGCGAACTCCATTCTGTCCAGACGAAAAAACTGTCAGCCACTGCAGCTCCAAGCACCGCGTGCATGCGCTTGTACGACTTTGCGAACCGGAGAACAATGTGCCCCTGGGCGCGGAGAGCGGAGCGTCAATGTATATGCTAATGCGCACTTTTTCGCGGCACCCTCGGCACAGAACAAACTATTCTCATGACTAAGCCGACGACACTCTCGTTCGCTGGGTCAGGTGTTTGCGTTGGTATCGAAGTTGGAGGGGATCTGAATCGGCCATGCGTGCCTTGCACTCAATGGGGCTCGGTGGCTTGCGCGGGCGCCGCATTCGCGCTAATTAATTGTTCTTGTGCTTATGCCAGGGAGGCTTTTTGTAATTTATGAGCCCAATCCCTGAATGCTCACCGCCGTTGTTTTTTGTTTTGTTGGGAGTGAGGCTTGTGAGATGGCTTCCCAGCGTAACCGCGCTTCGATGCTTTCACGCGTTGTCAGGTTTTCACAAACCTGCATCTTACTGTTTGACGAGGTACTCTTTAATTTCCGTGACATTGAAGAGATGGACTGTAGTACCGTTGTCACGCAAGGGGGATATGCAATGAACACCTGCTCTCATTTTTCTAAAACATGTGTTTTAAAAAGTAGTAGCGTATTTTAGACTTCGTTGGCAACAGCCGTAAAAAGAATAACATGTTTGAACGCAAGTAGCTCAAGTGGACTGCGGCGTTGAAAAAGAGGATGATTTACCTGGGTTAGTCAGCAGACGTTTCTTTGTGTTCGCCTAGTGCGGTGGTTCTCGACCATCGATGTTTCGCGGACCCCTGCGGATCGGCGGAGATGATGGAGGATCCTTTTCGTGGTGAGGGAGAGGGAATGTATAAGTTAACATAATAATGTCATGATAAATGAATTTAACTACAGGGCTAGGTGTAAAGTGGACTTCTCTTATTGACATACACACGAGAAAACTAGCCCGAAAAATGGAAAACTGCCTTCTCGATCTGAAATTATTGCCGGGCTTGACTGAGGAGGAGGCTACGGTCCTAGAATGCCTTCGCAGACCTTAGTGTCCGCGGACCCCCATTTGAGAACCACTGGCGCAGTGCATCCAAGGCTCTATGCAGCCAACAGTAGTGCAAAGTAGTCAAGTAGAAATGTTATTCGTGATAAATCAAGAATTTATTCTTAGTAAAGCAAGTGTACTGGCGAGGGTGGTTCAATATACTGACACGGTAAGCCAGAAGAGGGGAGCAAACATGACGGACAGCACAAAGCTCCAAAATTGAACATTTGTGTTGTACCTCCAATGCTCCATCTGCTCCTAGATTACCATGTCAATTTATTCTTCTTTTCAAATATTGTGCGTTTACTCGTGCGAAGAGCAAAATTTATCTAATGAATAAATAGGGTGCTTGTTTGTTTGACGTCTGAACATCGCAACATATATACCTAGTTTAATCATTTATAAGCGACAATAGAGCGAGGCTCTAATGAAGTGTGAAATCAAAATTTTCGTTGAAATAAGGGCTGGAAACGGAGCAAATAGTTCTGCGAATAGAAACATGTACGCATTTTATATCGAATACTTCCTCAAAGCTTCCTATCCGCATCATCTCCTTTTTGCAGTTTAGGTTCCTCTCGTTGCCTAATCGCTCAAATGTATTACGTGTTCTTGGACGTGCTTCCAAAGTTTCATTTCATTTCATTTATTTCCACCTTAAAGGCCCAGTCAGGGCATTACATAAGGGGGGGGCAGTACGACACAATAAATCAACATATAAACGCAATAAAATACAATAATAGGCAGTCAGGAAAAATTGGAGTAGAAATTATACATAATGAAAACAAAAGAACACTCACAAAACATGGGTTTGAAGCGTATTCAGGAACGCTGTCGCGTCGCTAATGGTGACTATCGATGATGGCAACTGATTCCATTCGGATATGGCGAGAGGAAGAAGGGATTCGTTAAAGGCTTTGGACTTACCAGAAATTCGTTTGATGGCACAGGAGTTATTTAGACGAGACGACATTCTTTCTGGGGGTGATAATAAGGAGTCCCTGAGGTCTGGGCAGTGGTAGTATATTTTGTGAAGGAGGCAGAGTCGAGAAACTTTCCTTCGTAGGAGCAGAGGCGTCAGTCCGAGTTGATTTTTCAAAGAAGACACGCTGGTGAAATGATCGTATGATGATAGGATGAAACGAGCGGCTCGGTTTTGCACTGCTTCTAATGTATTGATAAGGTATGCTTGATGGGGGTTCCAAATTGAAGCGGCATACTCTAATTTAGGGCGAATATACGTTTCGTAGGCTAGTTTCCGGACATGTGGGGGTGCATCTCTTAGGTTTCGTCTCATGAATCCGAGGGTCCTGGATGCTTCTGCAGAGATGGCTTCAATATGAGTTTTCCAAGTGAGGGAGGATGTTAGTCTGATACCGAGATATTTGTACATGGGAACAGCTTCAATCACATCGCTGTCAATGGAATATTGATATGTTAACAAGGACTGTTTTCTAGTGAATTGAACTAGTTTGCACTTAGCTTTGTTGAGCGTCATCAACCATTTACCACACCAGTGGCTAACCTCCTTAAGATCATTCTGAAGCTGGTGGCTGTCGTTAACCGATGAGATCTTGTTATATATGACACAATCATCGGCAAAAAGCCGTATTTTAGAGGAAATGTTACATGGAAGATCGTTAATGAATATTAAGAAGAGCAGAGGGCCGAGGACGGAGCCTTGCGGAACGCCAGACGTAACGCTCGTTAGACTTGATTCATGATCGTTAATGGCTGTGTATTGAACACGAGATGCAAGAAAGTTTCTAATCCAGGAGAGTACTAAGGGGTCTAAATGCAGGGACGATAACTTGGAAAAAAGACGGCGATGCGGAACACGATCGAAGGCTTTTGAAAAGTCCAAAAATATGGCATCTGTCTGTACATGAGAGTTAAGGTTAGTATGTAACTCATGAACAAATTCGCACAACTGAGTCTCGCAAGAGTAGCCCTTGCGGAAGCCATGCTGTTGTCTAAAAAGAAAACTGTTTGCGGACAGATGAGTCATTATGTGAGAGTATAAGATATGTTCGAGAAGTTTAGATGATATGCATGTTAAAGAGATGGGGCGATAATTCGAGACGGAAGACCGAGTTCCTTCCTTGTAGATGGGAACTACCCTACCGACCTTCCAATCGGAAGGAAGGAAGCTCTCAGAAAGTGATTGGTTGAAGATGAGGCAGAGAAATTTGCTCGAAATTGCAGCAGTATTTTTAAGGATTTTTGCATTGACATTGTCAGGGCCACCTGAGGATGAAAGCTTGAGTTTAGCAATTAGATTATTAATGCCAATTTCGTTAACAGAAATTGGTGTCATGGAATCATAACCTTCCACAGGAACGATGGGAATATTACATGGACTTTCATTTGTAAATATGGAAGAAAAGTATTCATTGAACACTTCAGGGCATTCACTCTCTTCAACAGGTTCACCGTTATGGTGTACCAGGTTGATAGTCGCGGGACTGCTTTTGGGCGACATTAGCTTCCAGAATTTCGTGGGGTTGTTACGCAATATTGTTGGTAAATCTTGAGAGAAAAATTTTGTTTTCGATAATCTAAGGTTCTTCGTATAGTTTCTAAGTGCATCGTAGTAAGAGTCCCAAGCACGAGATGAATTAGATCGCTTTGCCCTTGCAAAAAGTCGCTTTTTCTTGCTAGATAATGACCTTAGCGTTTTATTATACCATGGTTTGGATGAGTCGGTATGAATTCGTATGGTAGGGACATACAGATGCACCAGGTCAACCATCTTTTTCCTATAAAGAACCCAGTTTTCTTCAACAGATCTTAAGAAAAATTCGGCTTTAAATGTGACATAGAAAGTTAATAACTCGTTGTTGATTGCTTCATAGTTAGCTTTATTGTAATCGTGAATAATTTTGCAAACTGGGCTCTTCACAACAACAGGCAGTGACAGGGCAACGTGTAGGATTTTATGATCACTCAGACCTTCAGAGAGTTGGATTGACTTCACGATATCAGGCGATGTAGTTAGGACGAGATCAAGAATGTTAGATGATCGTGTGGGCTCGTTAACTACCTGCGTGAAATTGAATGTTAGACACACCTCAAGGAAATCTACAGAAGCGCGTGACCCTTCAGATGACAAACTGACCCAATTAATCTGTGGGAAATTAAAGTCACCAAAAAGCAACAGATCAGCTTTGGGAAAGCGGGTTTTAATATCAACTAAAATAGAGGACAGATTGACAGCAAACAGTGAGTCACAGTCAGGTGGTCTGTAACAAACAGCAAGAATAATCTTGTTGGAAGGGGTGCTAAGACATACAGCAGAAATTTCAATGTTGCAATCTAAAAGTCTGACATCAAAGCAAGGGATATTCTTTTTTATAGCGATAAGCACACCACCCCCTCTTCGAGTCTCTCTGTCATGACGAAATATATTCCAATCAGCATGAGAACAGAAGATTTCGCTGTCATGAATGCTAGAGTTAAGCCACGTTTCTGTTAAGATAACGATATCCGACGCGCTATCTTCCATGATGCCATGAAGTTCGTCGCGTTTCGGGATGATACTTCGTATGTTAGTAAATAAGACCGAATAAAGTCTGTTTTTATCGCGAGGTTCAAAGCGACAACTAATGGACTTTGTTTTTATTGTTTGCTACGCGTTTGGCTCGTTATGCTCGGGGACGTTAAGCTCGACAACAGATTGGGACTCCTCGCTATAGCAGTAGCGCTTGTTTCCAAGGATCAATCTGTCAAAACGTATCTTGAAGGGGACGTTTAGGCTTTTCCCATACGCAAAAAGTCTGCTTCGAGCCAGCCGTATTGAAGCGGAGAAGTCCTCTCTGATAGCAAAGGCAGTACCTTTTAACTTAAACCCACAAGCCAAAGTACTTTCCTTGTCCTTGAAACGAGCAAATTTGACAATGATTGGTCTATTTTTGCCCTCCTGAAAATGACCTAGACGGTGCGACCGCTCAAGATTAGTGGCGTCCAAGTGCAGGCCCAATTTTTCAGAGCAGAAAGCAATTATCTTTTCCTCAGATTGAAGCCAAGTTTCGGATGGCGAGTCAGGACAGCCAAAAAACAGCAAGTTAGATCGTCTAAGTCTATTTTGCTGGTCTTCACATTGTTTTCGAACATTATCCAGCTGAATGGATATACTGTTCGGGGAGATGGGATGAGCTACGGCGTGTGAAGCAGCCAACTCTGCTTCGACTGCGGTTAATCTAGCGGAGAGTTGGCCCACTGATGCACTCGTACTCTTTTGCTCACTTTCTATAGCACTGATTTTAGCCAGCATGTTACTTTGAGACGCCTCAATTCGTTGAACAACGGCTAGAATGTTCGCTATTTGCTGGCTATCTGTAAGGGGACCAGGGTTTGATTCGACGTCGCCCGACACTTCCAAAAGCAGCTGAGACAGTGATGCAACGTAGCAAACTTCAATACTACAGCGGCACAACCACTTCAAGCAAGAGCGCACGTCGTCGTTGGGGCACGACACCAAAAACAAGCAAGGGTCATCACTACGAAAGCACTGAACATTGCCAAGGTAACGAACCTGAATGAATAGACGGGTTTGCGTCATTGTCTGTTCAACGGTGACGTGCCCCAACTGGCTCGTCGATGAAAGGCCCTTTTGTAGACACCCGCAGGGGAGCGTTCCAGGTTGCCAGATGAAGAGTGTGGTTACGTCCAGTTCCAGCGTCGGCGACGGTATCGGCACGGGTGCCGAGTCATCCCCCGGGAAGTAGGTGCCGTACTCGTAGTTGCCGAGGACGAACGGGCCTGCCTCGGCGGTTGAAGCACGTACCAGTCCCAGGAGCAACTGAATGAATAGACGGGTTTGCGTCATTGTCTGTTCAACGGTGACGTGCCCCAACTGGCTCGTCGATGAAAGGCCCTTTGTAGACACCCGCAGGGGAGCGTTCCAGGTTGCCAGATGAAGAGTGTGGTTACGTCCAGTTCCAGCGTCGGCGACGGTATCGGCACGGGTGCCGAGTCATCCCCCGGGAAGTAGGTGCCGTACTCGTAGTTGCCGAGGACGAACGGGCCTGCCTCGGCGGTTGAAGCACGTACCAGTCCCAGGAGCAACTGAATGAATAGACGGGTTTGCGTCATTGTCTGTTCAACGGTGACGTGCCCCAACTGGCTCGTCGATGAAAGGCCCTTTTGTAGACACCCGCAGGGGAGCGTTCCAGGTTGCCAGATGAAGAGTGTGGTTACGTCCAGTTCCAGCGTCGGCGACGGTATCGGCACGGGTGCCGAGTCATCCCCGGGAAGTAGGTGCCGTACTCGTAGTTGCCGAGGACGAACGGGCCTGCCTCGGCGGTTGAAGCACGTACCAGTCCCAGGAGCAACTGAATGAATAGACGGGTTTGCGTCATTGTCTGTTCAACGGTGACGTGCCCCCTTCACTTTCGGTTGTGCCGCAGGGGTCCACGGTCGGACCAACGCTGATGAATATTTTCACAAATTATCTAAATATATGTTTTCAACAATCAGGAACATTACAGCGCGTGGATGATGTAAAACTGTTTCGGCACTTCCATGTATTGGGAACGCTGATGAGCAATGTTAAATCAGTGCACGATTGTTGTTGTACAGCGTGGGCAAAATATATTGAACGCATTTTAAACTGACAACATAAATCAGTTTCTTCACTTATCGCGCTGGGTTTTACTACAGGAGGTGCCTGACGTATACTGGTAGCTTTCGCTAGAATTGTGGGAAAATTGGCTCATCTGAGTAAATAAAAAAACATCGAAAACTCTGTTTTCTCTATATTTGCATGTACACTAAAATATTATGTGCTACTGTGGTGATTATTTGGGTAAAATAAAGTAAAGAATAGGTAAGACAATTCTATTTGCGCCCCATTTCATACATTTTTCAATCTTAGTGAACGCCAGAATAGCCCACAGCGATTTTCTGATGATTTTAAGATAAAAGTTTTAGTGATAATTTTTGCAAGACAAAAGCAGCTTTTTTTGTCTCCGAAGGTGTTATGTATTTATACTCTCAATTAATGAAGGCACCAGCTTCGAGCACCTCTCTAGTAAAACCAAGGACGATAACTTTAGAAACCAACTTATGCAGTCAGTTTAAATTGCGTTCATTCCCTTTCGCCCACGCTGTAGAAACATGTCAATTCGTACCCCTTCTAAAACTGTTGTTATGTCTTTATCTAGGAAGCTGGGACAAATACAATATTCTTATCCGCTTATCAATGTTTCGTTACTCAGGGTCGAGTGGACACGTGATCTCGGAGTTTTTTTGTCTGGAACTGTATGCAATTCGTTTTCTATTGTTTGCCGCACTGAGACATGGTTGGCAAAAAATATTGCCAGCACGAACTATTTTACCCCCATTTATTTTGAATTTTGCACAGATAAAGATTATACAAGTACGGTGCAAAAAATAGTGGTGGAGTACTCACAGCTGTGAACGCGTCATTGCAGGCCCGGAGAAGGCATGATCTCAGACCTGCTCGGAATGTGTAAGGGTAGAGCTTGCGTTTAATGAGGGCGCCAATTACTTTAGTGGCAAAAGTATTTGCTTCCCAATTTAACAGCGACCACTTCGTAAGTCATCTGAAATATTTGAAGCAAACCATGGATACAAAAAAGTTGTTTTTTTAGTGTAATTTATATTCCGGGGATTGTCAAAATTCATATAGCAGACAGCTATGTTGTTAGTCCTAAGGTGTCAAGGTTGTATGATTTTATTTATGCTTAATTAGTTTTAGCAGTTTAATATCCTTCAGAATTCGCTGGTTAACACACTCAACCTTGCGTTGGTGTCCTTACAAATTTATAGCGTCTGTTATACTGCCGATTTGATTACACTTGTCTATAAGTTTCATCCACCCTTTAATATTTCGAACAGCTCAAACCTAATAATCATGTATTCAATGATCAGACAATATTTGTTTGTACGGTCGGGCAGGTTATTTTAGCGTGTACGAGTACCTCCGACGTTACGACTAGAAAACAATTATGAAAGACAAATCTGTGGTTTTCTAGTGAGCGGAGCTGTCCTATGCGACGGAAGCTCCATTATCAGAGACTTCATGGAAACACGGGGTTTGTAAAATGGTATTTAATATTTAATGACTGTCGCTCGTTCGCGAAGTGTCTGTTCAATATAGACCACAAAGTTAACTTGTCACGGACCGAGTCTACTATTGACTTTAACCCTAAGTACTTTTCAAAATCTGTATCTACTCAATGAAGCAAGCGCAGAGGTAGTGTTCACCTTTCACGGGCTGATTCCGCGTCCGTACGTCGGATTCAAACGAAGTTGGAAACAGGTTTTCTGAGCATTTCAAACAATGCTTTTTGTGAGGAACCAGTATAAGTTCTACATCTCCATGCACTTATGCACCGTATTGTTCGCCCCTTACTCTAATTCATGAGCTAGAAGCAAACACGTGCGTTAGAAGTATCAAAATGGAAGTTTGGGCGTGTTGGTATGGCTTCATTATTTAAAACGTTCAGCGAAAGGATGCGACGGAAGAAAGGAGACTAACAATCGCTGAACTTACAACTGAAGTTTTAATCGCCAAGCCGCAGCCTATATACACGACAAAACAAAAGGAGGCACACACAACCAATTACTCCCCACTGAAACCTGCACTATCATCGCACATGCTGTCGTCATGAAAGGAAATGTAATTCTTTAGGCGACAAAGGAACCAACGGGGCGTTGACACACTCTTCCACCAAGCGTGCTATCGCCTCTGCCTCTATAATCTCCCTGGGGTGTAAGTGGGGATTCAGTGACTGTCTGTGCTTCCTTTGTTTGGTCGTGTATATAGGCTGCGCCTTGACGATTAAAACTTCAGTTGTAAGTCCAGCGGTTGTTTGTCTCCTTTCTTCCGTCCCGTCTGTTTCGCTGTACGTTTTATATAATCAAGTTAGAAGCATGTGGACGTAGTCCGCTGGTTCTGACGGATTTTCAAGCTGTATCGTAAAATGGTCTGTGCTGATTTTATACTACGTGTCGGTAAGTATATACATTTTACTTGTCGTTGCATTTGAAAAAAGAAAACCGTCCTTCTGGGAACGCTTTTTCATTTTTGCCAATTTTTAAGTGTGGTGATTACAGATTTGTCAATGATTACTGCCCAGATTCTTTACTTCGTAGCTTTTCTAATGGCTATGAAATGACGCCACACAAACGTTTTTATAATTATTTTCGACAAAAGGTTTCCCCAAGAAGCACCATTTGTTCAGGAGAAGGTCCGTTGAGACAAATGCATGTACGCTCCCGTAATATTTTGTTCCATTTGTTCTTGGCCAAGCACAATGCCAGGTTTTCGATCTGATATAGAAAATAAATACAAGACCGCTAGTTGCAAAAAAAAAATTATTTGCAAAGTACGACAAAAAAGCGAATGAAGAGAAGTGCACACAATTTGCGTTTGAGATGGTCAGCCAGTCTGTCCTCAGTCCCAATGACACAATATATCAGTTCCGCGCCCCACTTCCCGTCCGCGGTAACTAAATCTGAATGTCCCCGCCACTTGCGTGTTCCCTGATCTTGCTTTGCATTACGGCCCACTTATACGACGGTGTTGCTCTGCGAGCCAGGAGTCCTTGAATAGTGGTGACGAACAGTCTTCTGGAGTGTACCTGGGTCTTAAGTCTCAAGCCACCGCAACCGACCTTGCCTCACGCTGCTTCTCCTTTTTCTTCCTCTATTCTTTTTCGTCCCTCGCCCCTCTCTCTTCTTCTTTTCTCATCACACACATGTTGATGTATTTTATTTTCACATGTCAAAAGCCTTTGACAGGTTGAATCGTATCAGGATTCTACGTGAATTCGTTGATTACGTGTTGCTTTCCACGTATTGCCGCAGGTTTTGGAGCTATATTACTGGTCGTAGCAATTATCATCGTATAAAAACTCTGTTGTTCATATTAACTAAATGGTATAAAAAGCGCGAACAAAACGAGGTTGAAGAGGACACGAATACAACAAGACAGGCGCTAACTCTCAACTGTTTTTTTTTACATTTGAATTTATCATCTCAAATACTCCTACAATCTTCTGCCCGACCTGCATTACAACCAGACATGTATGTAACGCGTTACTAGAAACGAGTTACTTCTACGTCGTTTATTTTTTCCGGTAACGAGTAACCTATTTTGTCACCTTTTAGAAAAGGAACGAATAACGTACTTAGTTCCTTTTAAGGCCAGGTAAGGAGTAACGGCATTTCGTTACTTTTAATTAATAACCTGTACAGCACCGTTTATACAGCCTCGGTTCAATTCTAGCCTGAGTTTGCGCCTATTGCGACAAAGGCAGATGGGCAGTTCGAAAAACAACTAAAGAGTATGACAGTATCGAAAATTTTATCGCTGAACACATCACTCGAACTCTACAGCTGGGCATGTCCTTCACCCAGCGAGCACAATAAGATTTGCTGGTTGAACCTTCTAGGATCGTGTACAGACTGAACGTAAGCCCGGACTCCGGAGGTTGCCAATACTCGAAGGCACAAAACCCATTATCAAGTTGGAACTTTAGAAGCAGACAGAATAAACGAAACAGGGGAATCCCAGATTCACCAACTCTTCCCGAAGCACAACACCGCCGTTCCTTCGAACGCTTCAGTAGAACGACTCTTATGCCTCGCCGGACATGCGTTCTCAAGGAAGCGGGGAGCATAACTGATAAACACTTCGAGAGGCTGCTACTGCTTAAGTGCAACGACTAGTAAAAAGAAAACAATAAACTATGAAACAAAAACTGTTGTCTATTTGGTCATCAAAGTAACGAGAAAAGCAACTTGTTACATTTGAGGTAACGTAATGCGTTCCTTATGAGAAGCGGTAACGAGTAAAGTATTTAGTTACTTTTTGAGCGGGTAACAATTAACGGTGTTTAGTTACTTCTTGTGGTAATGTGTGCATGATGAATGACAACCCAATACCATTTCTACAAACATCCATCCAGAAATGTAAATCTTTTTTATGTAAATAAATATTGTTCTAGGTAGCAAGCCGCGCAGTATACTTGATATGTCGCGAATGTCGTATACGAGATACCGCTTAGCTGCGGGAAAGTTTACATAGGTCAGACTGGGCGCTGCTTTAATTATAGAGCGGGAAAACAAAATCCTTGTGTGCGCAACAAAACTTGGGGCTCATCGTGCTTGTCAAGGCGATGTGACTGTAAACATGCCAAGGAATCGACGAAATGTTTTTAAAGAAAGCAAAAGATAAAACCGAAAAAGATTATTCAGGCGTTGTTAACGAAAAAAAAAGATGTCAATTGTGTTAGCGCGCCATCTATTTATTTACTTAAAATAATTGACGTTTCTTGATGGCTGTTTAAGGAGTGGTGATTGGTCGTGATGCGAGATGGACAGAAGAGTGTGTGTATACACCTTATGATGACTTCAAATAAAAATCAGTCGAGAGTTAGCGCCTGTCCTGTTGTCTTTGGGCATTATTTACTTTAGTACTTCGGCGTTTATGTCCCATGACTTCATTTCGTCTTCATATCTGCCGCAAGGGAGGTGTTCGCGTCCGCTACTGTTTCTTATTTTGTGAATTAGATTGTATTATCAGTTAATGATTATGAAGTGTTTTTATTTGCTCGCGACCTAAAGCTGTTTCGTCAGGTTCGTTCCCACTCTGAATGCGCACTTCTTCAGCATGATGTGTTTAAAATAACTAAGTTGTGTTGCGATAATAACCCTTTGCATAATAAACTCAAAACGAAAAATTGCGGTGGCTTAGCTCGGCTATGCCAGGACGTACGTAGCGTGAGCTTATGCGCACAAAATGAGAGGCGCTATCAAGCGGCTCCGGTGCAGCGTCAGACTTGCCTACTGCGCAACGGAGGCGGACAGATGGGCACGCGGCGGCGCCAGTGCGTCTGCCGCGGCTATGACGTCACTCCTCTGGAATGCGCAGACCGGCGAGGCGGGCGCGGCGGCGGCAGAGCGCGCGGCGGCGGTGGCTATGGCGCGCCAGCTGTGCGCCGTGTGACGTCACTGCTCCTCGCGCATGCGCAGCACGGAGCGCGGCTCATTATGCGAGCCACGCGAAACTGCTCAACCTCGGCCAGTGTAGCTCACGCTACAAAAACAATAAGTCTGTGAAGAAAGCGAGAGTCACTTGCGTCCAGCACCGTGTTAGATGGTACCGTCTCAAACGCACTAGTCGCTTGCGTAATCTCGGAGTTTATGTTGATACGATGCAAAAATATAGTTATCACGCATCGATCAATTGTGATGGCTCCTTTTGAAATTCATGGGCAATTTCTTTGCCTATAAACATTTTTCTTCGTCCTCATGCTAGGTTCTAATTATACAGACTTCTTGTCAGCGCGAAACGTGAGTTTTTTTTCATTGCGTGGAATTCTGTAAGTTTTACTGCATTGGGTTCAGTCGAGTGTGTTCAGACTCCTCTTACTGGCAATGTGTACGCCAAATTTCTGACGCAATGTGCACTACAGTTTCGATAAGTTACTTTAAAAAAAACTTGGTTTACGGTGTTTGTTTTACAGACGGCGCTATGGGGATATTTTGTTTCTGTATAAGGATGTTCATGTAATTGTAGTCTCGTCTATCTTCTTAAAGTCCGTATCTTTTCACGCCCCATTGTCTTCTGCACTTCGTTTTAGCTTAAGTCCAGACACAGCCGACGCTACGAGGTAATGGGACCAATCAAGCAGCGTTGAAAGCGTAAGTCACTGGGTCTTTACTGTTTATGATTGCTTGAGCGATGATTCATTCATTCATTCATTCATTCATTCATTCATTTGTTTATTTTCTGTGCTCACGAACAGCTTGACGCCTTGGTAATGATGCACAACAAAATGTTCACACGTTAGTCACAAAAGCCTTAAAAGCTACGAAATTTGGGTTAAAACATCAATATTTGCCCTCCTGAGGGTATTGTAGAAGTGTTGAATACGGGTCATGGGACTGGTTTGGATGATGTGATTAACATGGAAAGTTGGAGAAACTCGCAAAACTCGACTCGGAACGTGAATATTAATAGCAGATGTGAGATCTGGGCAATCAATTAATCCATGAATACATTTATACAGGAAAACAAGATCGCGCTCACGCCGTCTGGAACTCAAACTAGGGCATTTGCATCGTTCCAAACAGTCTCGCATAAGAATAATAAACAGTACGACCAATGTAA
>JAZHYW010014687.1:0-12847 GCA_037355805.1 Ixodes ricinus
AGGAATATATTGATATGCCCACTTGTGATACATTATTATCTTCTTTACTTGTGCGTAAAATATATTGATGTGTTATTTTGCTTGTTGTTTAGTTTATGTCATGGTTTTAGTGTATTTATTGCAGATGAAATAATATAAGGTATTGACTATTTCGACGTCCACCGCCAACATATCTAAAAAATTATTTTGACATCCCCCGTCAATGCAGCTGTCGCAGGGATAGTAGGGTGGTAGCCATTTTGTTTGGTTTAGTTTCCGACTGAGGTATCAGTGTTGACGGTCCCATGTCGCTGTGTCGCATGCCCGAGAATGTTTGGTCCTACATGGCACTGGAAACGTCTTGTATAGTGTGTGTGTGCTCGACTGGCACAGCACTTGATCCTTTCAGACATGACACGTCTGGTGGCAATGTTCTCAACTCTTGCACGTCATTTCGGCACGTGTCTCACTTAAAGTTTTGAATCCCCAACAAGAACGAGCTGGATATTCCTTCATCTTGGCTGCACATAGCAAAAGTGCGTATATAAACTACATAACAAATGTAAGTGCAAATGTAAAGAACAAAGCAATGAGAGTTTTGAACAATTTTTGTGCCTCTAGGCTTCCACACCGTGCGAGCGCATCTTCAAATCGTCGCAAAGTCTCGCTTTGCATCTGGCTCCCACCCTCTCTTTTAACTGGGTTTCGTGGGTTTGCTGTTTAACCTAGATTTTATTTTTGGTCTGTGTATGACATGCATAATGAATGTGGGTTGCTTACGAAATGATTGTGATGTTCAATAAAGTGTTGTGATTGCAAACATTGCCTCCTTGACATTGACTGGTGCAAACAAACAAACCGAGGTTCCAACACACCGATTTAAAAATTACCATATAGCAGTCTGCATTGTGGTTATACGAGATTACATGCATTTTCCTACAGCAAGTGTCATGCAATTGACTGCAAATTTTGTGACACGAGAATCAAATCCAAAACATGACAGAACGCGAGAGCATTCTGTAATGTTTTCCACAACCAAACAAATGTCACGTGCTGCCTGATACCCGAGTTGTATTTTGAGTTTTTTTGCATTCCCCATAACTTGTCATAAAAGCGGCAGTGGACATTTGTGGCCAGAAAGGTGTGTTGAACTGCAACGTCTATTGCAAGCAAGGTGACATTTTCCCCGGCTACTTTCGATTGCTTTGAGCTTTGAAGTCCCAAGTTGGAGACGTCAAAATAATGAATTAGTGCTACGACTTGTGACGTTTGTTTACTTCAAGTCGTGCGATATACAGTGATGTCTCGTTAATGCACACCTCCATTCCCAGAGCAAAGTGTCCATAATGTGAGTTATTCATAATAATGAGACAAAAATGCATGTATTTACCCAGTTTGTCTCCCAAAGTGTTCTCATAATAAAGGGGTCTGTGTTAAGAGATGACACATACATTGCTAATTGGGAAACCTGGGATATTCCTCAAATAAAAACAGTTTGAACAAGTCAGTTATTCGTTTTCTTACATGTTTATTTGCACACGTGGAAACAAGTAACACCACACCAACATAGAAAAATATCAGTCCTCTGACCAAGCCTCCTGATCCAAAAGCAGTTGCCAAGACAGTCCATCAAGCATCGTCGGATGTAACTGACTGCAGATAGAGCAGAAAACACGCACCCTTGCACAGCGGCCTGCCACCCACATAACATTGCAGTTTGTAGTGGTAAACCATGTTTGTGATGATGCAGAAGTAACAAAGCAAGCTGCAGGCAATGTTTTAGTTTCGGTTTGTGGTAAACTTCAAACGAAGATTGCATGAAAATATTTCAATGAGGAGCAGTTGTGAGATAAGGTCTGACATCTAATCAACCATTGACTGAAAATCTTCGTAATTAACCAGCGTTGCCCTTAAATTTAAGTGTAAACTGAACAAAACATTCTGTGATCCTTCACCGATCCAGACTGCTCAATCCAAGAGGCTATCAAGAATGGATACACTGTAATTGTAGAATGCATTCCAAGTCACAGGAAGGAAATCACAATTTAACCATTTGGAGAGAAAACAGAAGAACAATTAGTTTCTTGCTTGACAAGTGCCTGCATTACAGGCAAGAGGAGAGAAAGCATCCAACAAATTTGAAATGGGGACATATAACCAACATACATTTTTTTTAGTGTCGCTAAGATTTTCTTAGGGTCCTTGCACGAGACCATGATGAAAGACTATTCCTGGCTTGAAATCTTGTTGGAATCCATGTTCACTTTCGTCTGCTTTTGTTTTATGCCTTTTTATGTGCAAAGGCACTGGTTTCCAGAACGCTAGTTCTTTGCATCACAATTAACTGTGCCAGCCGCACAAGTCTGCCCAACTACGGCATAAGTCTGCACACGTAGTGGCTGTAGCGTGGACTAAATTGCGAGAGACAATAATCACAAACAGGGAGACGACGACGGCGGTAACGGCGAGGCGGCCGGACGGCTCCCAAGAAACGTGTTGCGCAGGCGCGTTACGCCAATCATGCGGACACCGCTTAGCGCCGAGAGGAAACGTTGCTGACGTTACACATTACGCTTGCTCGGAGAAGTAAAAACAGGGGGCAACGGTGATGATGTTTAGCTCAGTGTTGGCTACGCCCACGCCGTAGCCTTGACTGCGCTGTTGGTTGCGCCTCAATTCGCCCGCTCGAGTCAGCCAATTTCGGCAACTTTGCGCGTTGCGAAGTTTGCCGCACCTTTTAAGAAACATTTAGAGAGAACTACGTCGTAATATTTGACGTGTGGTCTTCCTAGGTGATACTGAAGAGGACTGCATTGGTTTTTCAAAAACAAATATGAAGCGGATGTGGCCCTTTAATACGCCGCTAGGATTTCCAACTATAATGGCATCAAGTGCAAGGACCCTATATGTATTCAATTTACACTGTTTAAAAGACGGGGGAATGTTACCGAAAGAGTCAAAGGGGCCGTGCAACAATTTTTGGACTTCGGTCAAATAATTGTGGTAGTTGTTCCCTGTCCTGTGTGGAGCAAAGGAGCTGAAAACCAATTTTGCTTCTGCACGCAAGTTTGTTTAAAATAAAAATAAAAAAGTGACATAGAACTGAATATAGTGCCGTTATTTTCAATGATATGAGGCTTTTTAGACATTTGCTCATGTTGAAACGACAATATTTATTAAAGATAGCATTAGATATTGAGCACATAGTAGCACATCTTGCCAACTTATTACAATGCACCGAGGTTGGTGTCATGCCATAGCTCCCATGGCCGCCACTTGCAGCTGTAAATAGCAAAATGTTCGTTTTTTTCTTTGCTAATACACAATGGAATTGCGATATTTCACAAGAATGAGGCGGTTTCTCTATACCTTGTGGTAAGGTAATGTAAAAATTAAAAATTGCAAATTCTTTCGAACCTAAAATTGTTGCATTGTCCCTTTAAGCGTTGGGTGCTGAGCCCTGAACACTACACTGTACTGCCAAGGCACTTCACCAGTGAGAGAGCAGAAGTACCTGCTGAAGGCGTCCCTCACCGCTTTAGCCCTGTCGCCAGGCACAGTCGAGCTGATGCAACCTACATCTGACAGGGCAGTGCCATCATCTACATCAGCTCTCCAGCCACCGCTCACCACGCCACCCAAAGGGGTCTCGTGGTCAGCGTAGTTTTGAGGGCAGTAGCGGCGATGTCCCTGCTCACTCTCATCACACACCCTCAAGTAGTTGTGCAAGTTGACGCATGCCCAGACAACGGCCTCCAGGGTTTCCTCAGAAGCCTGGATTGGTTGTCTGAAAATGCGCCACCTCGCCACCAAGATGCCAAAGGCATTCTCAATGATCCTCCTTGCCCTGGAGAGTCTGTAGTTAAACACTCGAGAGAGTAACTGCAGCTCTCTCCTGGGAAAAGGGCGCATGAGGTTAGGGAGCAGGGGGAACGCCTCATCGCCCACGAATACAAAAGGCAGCCTGGTTTCTGTTTGGGGTAGGAGCCCAGCTGGCGGGAGACCAAGTTCCCCCGACAGCATAGACCGCCCCATTTCAGACTCTCTGAACACTCCCCCGTCACTAAACCGCCCCGGCTGCCCAACATCTACGAGAGTGAACTTGTAAGTGGCATCGCAGCTGGCCATGAGTACAGTGCTGTGGAACCCCTTGTAGTTGAAGGTGTCGGAGCCCGCACCGGATGGGGCCTGGATGGCCACGTGCTTGCCATCCAGGGCTCCGACACAGTTCGGGAAGTTCCACAGCCTGCCAAACTCTGCTGCGATCCGCTCCCACTGGGCAGTGTCGGGGGCCTAGAACAACAGTTGACCAAGTCTTAGCCATAATCACACAAACACCACCAAGACATACCAAACACCTCAAATCCAGAAGTGTCAGATGTTACACCATTTACACTTTCTTTTTGTAAGAAGGCATAAGTGCCATGAATACTAAGATGTTTTTTCAAGTGATCCTAGCACAGCACTCATAGTCCGTGTTCCCAAATTGACTCAATCTCACTCTAGGGTAAAGGTTCTGTACCTGGTGTTGGAAAACCTAAACGCGTCCAGCGTTTCTTTATCTGTCTTGTCCCGTGACATGATCTGCTGCAGTAACTCGGATCTTCGAGAGATTGGGAACAGCCTGTAAAACGAGGTTCGGAGATGGTCATGATGACAGAAACAGCGCACTCAAAGATAAGTTCATGCATATAAGAGAGCCACTTACACAACGCTCCTTTTTGTGTGCATGACTTTAGAGTGTTTTGAGGTGCAGTTTCAGTCGAAAGCCGTATTGCACTGGTCGCAATACGTTGAGCGTTTACAGAGAGTCTACTTTACACAGTGAACGTTAAATCCAAAGTATTCATAAACAGCACAAGCCAGGGCATTAATTTCTGGTAAAGAGATGCAGCCATAACTGTCTTTCACTTTACCTTCTTTATTTTATTCACTTCACTTCACCACTGTGGTTGCACAAGAGGTTGCTGTCTGTGTTTATTGTATCTTCAAGAGTTTTGTGAAGCATTAAGATCACAGCCATGAGATATTGGCTTAAGATAGGGCTTTTGCTGCACAGGGAATTCATGTTTCTGTATAAATGGTTAATTTGCAAGACCTAGCCTGTGTCTTTGATTTACTTCTTTAACTCCTAAGTTGACAAGGCACTAGAAGCTACCTGCTCAATCGACTAGTCGTGTGTCTACCTTTCGTCACATGATCACGCTCCCTTCTGTGCCCACGAGCAGAGATAGCGGTCAGAAGACGAAAGGGTGGCGGTTGATTTTTCTGGCAAGCATGTAGCTCCCACCATACTGCCAGCTTAGGGGTGGAGGAAGTGTAGTGCAGCACATAACTTGTACGATGGAGCATAAACACCATTGTGCTTCTGTCACTAATGGAGGCTTTTTGTGGGTTTGCTCCTTGTCATCAACAGTCCCAGTGGTCAGCATTTCTGGGAAACAGAAATAGGGCAGTAATGGCAGCTCGTACTTGGCTACAACTTTGCCCTGCGAGCAGAGAATGCCGCGGGAAGGCTAGAAAAAGATGCAAGCTGAATTCAAGGAAGTGCACAACGAAGTACAAGTGGCTACAAAATGCAGAACCAGGATCGCTCAAACAACCAGACGAACTATATTGGAACGCTCAGCACTGCTGGCGATGCAATGCGCAGCACACTCCAGACACTTACAAATTTCAGGCAGCATGTTGCAATTATTGCAAGAAATGCGGACACATTGCCAAGGCATGCATCAAGAAGCGGAAGGATACGAAACATCCGCACACGAATCACAGCATCTATCTATAACAGCACCAGCTGCAGACAGGTGTGCCACAATTGTCATGCACCGTCCCTCACTGGCTACGTCAACACTGTACAAGCTGAACACCGTGACAAATACTACCAATGTGCTGAAGTTCACAGTGGACGTATCAGTTGACAACAGGTGCTTGAACTTCAAGGTTGACTTCGGAGCAGCCTGCACACTCATCAGCAAAGCGCCGTTATGTTCTACATGGACGAGCAGCCCGCCTCGGCTGGAAACTGAACTGAATGAGCCGACGCTGTGCGACGTTAGGTCCGGACATAACAGCAACACTGACATACTCACCGGGCGGTACAAAGGGTCCAGTACATGGTGCAGTGCCCAGCACGTCTCCCGTAGGATGTTGCATGCTGTCGATCGCCCGATCCTGTAGCACATGGATGCCAGCTGCTGAGAAGACCCATGAGCCAGGCACCTAAAATGTTAAAGTTGTGGGTCACAATGATACATGTGCTAATAGACAAGCAACAGAAACAGTCAATGCTTGGAGCAACAGAGAACAAAAAGAATGATATAAAAGATGAGTAGGGCTCAAAATAATGTAAATGAGATGTTTGTATGTAGACAGTTAAAGGATGTTCTACCTTTGAAATCTGATGACAGTAGGTTACAATCAGGGTTCCATGCTTTCAGTAAATACCAATAAAACCTAGAAAAATAAACCCGAGTCAGTTTTGTCAAAATCTGGGAAAACTGAAAAACTGATTTCGAGCTGTCCTTGAATTACAAAAGCCCAAGCTTCACGGGAACAAACTTATTATATACAGCTTTATTTTGTGCTGATCCAGAAGAGGGCTATTAGTAAACTGCCTGCTCCTTTCTCAGGAACCGCAGACCTTATTCCATTTCCTTCTATTTTGGTCCTTGGAAGTTTTCAAGTATTCGGGTTGCGTGCATATTTATTCAGCATTGTCGTTAAAAAACAACCAATCCGTGGGGAAAATAAACCCCAAAAATACACCCCCAATTTGAAAAAGAAGAACTCTGAAAACATGGAACCTTTTTTATAATGCAAATAAATTAAGCCAGTGTAGTATGGATGCTAGCCGTAACATACACCGTGCAGAGGTGACACGAGCAAACACCAATACGATGCTCATTCAGATTGAAACGGGTAGGCGTGGGGATTTAGGCCAGGCTCCCTGGATCCCTCAGCATGGACCTTTTGCTCTACCTGCTCGGAGTCATGGTGCATTAACACATTCGGCCACTGATCCCCACGCTAGGAGTCTCCTCACGGAAAAGTGTCAAGATGGCCTCGCATTGTGGAAATTTCCAGTGCACATTAAAGGGGCAATGCGAAAAAGTTTGTACTTTCAGTAAATGCCGCATAGAATTAATCCTTCACATTCATGAAACATGAGTTAGTTTTTTTCTCCACCCAACAGCAGTTGCAGAAAGAAATGTAAAAAAATGAGCAATGTACAATCCCTCAACTTGCAGCTAGAAAGAGGCCACATGACCTGGAACAGATTATACACTGCCAACGTTTATCATAGCCACACGCTGATATTTCCAAAGCATAGGGCATGCAATGAGTTCCACACATTGTTAATGTAGTGCTATTCCCATAATCATAGCGATTGGTGGGTACAAGCTACTACCCAAATGCATGTCGAGGCATTGATTATCACGAGCCTTAATTTAATGCTCACGCAGTGCTTGTGTCAACTGTATGAAACACATTAAAATATTGTCACCGCAGGGATCGTATAGCCTAATGACAAAATCCTGGGCATTGCATTGTTGACAATGCCAAGAAAGCAATCCCCACAACTTCATTGGCAAGTTTCGCAAAAAGAGACTGAAAAAAAACCTCTTATATCCTTGAAATTATGTAGCGATGAAGAACTAGCATTGCATGCAAGTATACTTAGGTCCTAATAGTGCCAGTAAGCTTGTGTAAAGTGAGAACTATTCCTACCCAATATCATTGAATGGCCCCTTGAAAAGCGTCTAGGGTTGCTGAACCTATACTATGTTACAACACAAAAGGCAAAAAAAGCCTTCCTACAAAGCTCTCCGCCTGCCAGGATTGCTGATACCCAATTCTCCACTTCTTTCCTTCCTATGCAGTGTTTGATCTGTTAAAGTGGAAAGAGTGAACGGCTTTATGGGAGGAGCTTGTACTGATATTCTTAATCTGCGACAGAAAATTTTGCCAAGAAAGTGAGGGAGAGAAGGAGACGAGAGAGTGCGGGGACGTAAAAACGCCGAGCTCTGATTGGAACGATTAGTGGGTAGCCGAGAGCTAGCAGCCATTGTCTTATTGCACTCATCGAACCCGCTCGAATGTGAGAGCAAAATGCCAGACGCCTGCGTTCCGCGTTTTAAAGCGCTCGACGAGTGCAGTGGGGACAAAGGCTGCCCTTGTCTCCACTGCACTAGTCGAACGCATTCGAATGCAAGAGCCAAACACCAGATGCCTGCGTTCCGCGTTTTCACGCGTTCGACGACTGCAGCGGATACAAAGGCCGCCTTTATCTCCACTGCACTCGTCGAACACGTTCGAATGCGAAAGCCAAACACCAGACGCCGGCGTTCGAACGTGTTCGACGAGTGCAGTGCAGACAACGGTTGCTAGCTTTCGGTCTACCCACTAATCGTTTCAATGAGAGCTCTGCGTTCTTTAAGTCCCTGTGCGCCCTCGTCTCCTCCTCTCTCTCACTTTCTTGGCGCACTGTCTTTGCTCTCTTTGTCAGGCATTTTGCATGGCATTAGTCACTTAAAAATAAAGTCTGGGGGTTTTACGTGTCACACCAACGACGGGCACCTGGCACGCCCCAGCAGAGCATCGAGGATTAATTTGGACCACCTAGCGATCTTTTGACGTTCAACCGAAAGCTCAATTACACGGCACCCTCTCCGCAATAAGCCTCTGTCAGATTACGGGCACCTCAGCTAAGATACGAACCCGTCACCTGGGTATCCGTAGGCCGGTGCTTTGCCTCGGAGTCAGCGAGGCGGCGATTAGTCACTTCAGTACACAGACCGTGGATAACTGAATGGCATGAAGGCCTACCAAGAGCGGTTATATGGACTGGAATGCTGTGCAAGATATAGGATGTTTAATAGCTGCTTTACTTTGGCTGCATTTATAGGACCGCTTCGGAATTCCCATACATGCACACTTTTTTAAGTTGGCTTATGGCAAGGTTGTTTGAGAAGTTCTTCAACTTACCGGATTGTGAACGACAAACGTTCTGCAGGGCTTATGGGCTCCCTGAAGAAAGTCGCCTCCTTCTGCAGAAGAGGCCCCACCAAGGAGAGCAGGTGGTCAAATCTGTAGACAAAGTGGTTATTAATGTTTGTACTCAAAAGCAATTCGTTCAATACTGTGGGTAGCTATTCTTAAGAAGTAAGCCACTGAAATTAACAATTGCAGGAACAGCCTGTAAAACACTATTTTGTAATTTGGTCTTGTCTTCGGTACAATGAAATCAAAGCAGACAAACTTGTGCACTTTAGAATTTGTCGAACACAGCTGACAGGAGTCTACTGAAAGTGACCAAAAATGACCTGCCAATGTTTTTTTTTTCTCAATCTTTTCTTCAAAAGTGCTCGAAGAAAAACTGGTTATATGAACGTAACCCAGCCATACTGAAGTAATTGCACATGGTCGGAAAATGCAAAAACTCGGGTGTTTTATGAACCAAATCAACGAATTAGATTACATGGCACGCCTCAGTCGTGGAACAATTTCGACCACTTTCTTGACGTGCGAGCGAAATCTCGATTACACAGCGGGCACTGCGGGCGGGATTCGAACCCGCCAACTGGCGAATCATAAGCAAAGGGCGGCCCTTTGCCTCAGAGCCACCGAGACGATCGAACATCCAAACGTATCTTTTTGTGACTGTTTATGTTTAAGGAGAGTTAAGTACACACCTTTGCCGCGTCATGCGGAAGTATCGGAAGAAGTCGCTTCCGTCGTCGAGGCGCATGTCCCGGACAAGCTGGTGAAATTCCCCGTGCGTTGCCCGGGACCGGAGCAGAATCCGAATCCACTCGCGTGGCGCCCTCCGTCGGGAACGCAGGCGCATCGCTGCGGACGCTCGTGCCACAAGTGCCCAGTCCACGACGTTCCCTGCTTCCGCTATATATGCATCAACACACTGCAAAAACAGTGTCCGCAGCCCATCATTGCTGCCGGAATCAGGCCAGTCCGGCGGGCCAGGGGTGAGGTACTCGCCGGAGCAGCCATGTTGGGACGAGAAGCGAGCACCGTCGCATCATTCAGTGTTGCCTGACTATGTCGATTGCTAGTGGCTGAAGCCGAGCCCTTTTAGCGTTCTGCTATTGGTTGTTGACGCGCCTACTACGCGACTACGTACGACGCGACTACGTACGAAGTGAACAGCATGTCTTAGCTGGTCTTAGCAAAACGCAGTGGTTGCCATAGCAACTGTCGTCCTAAGCTGGTTGTAAGAGGTTTCAAGAAGTTTTAGCGCACTCGGTCGAAGTCGGTCGCAAGAGTTTGAACGGGCCTTAACGAGAAGGCTCGAAGTCAGAGGACTCCTGCCGAAATGTCCGCGGCTTACGCCTTCTCGGGGAGGGGAAACTGAGGATCCCACAACTTCAAAAGGTGGAAACGAGCTCTGCACAGAAAAGAAGAAACAAAATCTACAGACTCTTTTCTCTTTATATACCACTTAGAACTGCCATCAAAATAATATCGCTTCATAATCATGCATATGTCAGTTCTTCATTTATAGCTGAATCAAAGAGCATGAGTAACTGATCATTCAGCATTTGGCCGCATAGTACGGAACAGCCACCCCGAAAATTAAATTATATGGGGAACACCGATCCGTCGCTCAATGCTGCAGCCGACGACGCGCAGGACGGAAGGCCCACAGGCTCGAATGGAGCACCGTTAGTTCTTGTTACCGCCACGTGCGCCACTTCCGTCGATAGCCTGGGACAGGGACATATAAAACCGAGTCGGTTCTAGTAGTGACCTTTACTATTGCGTATACTTGCAAACGCAAACACTGCGCATTTGCGTCAGCGTTGGTGCTCCACTGAGCGTGCGCGGAGCTTCAAACCGCGTCTTGAATTCGCAAATGGCGACGACCCGCATGCGCAGTCTAGAGGATGCAACGCTAACGCGAACGCCCAGCACTTGCGTTTGCTTCTAGAAGCAATACTAAAACTCTCTTGTAACGTTGTGCGACACGGTGGCTGTCGAGGGAGCTACGCGCGCTCCGGGCGATTCCTCCTGCACCGAGGCGCGGATTAACTCCGGACAAGGGTGGGGCTAATCTAAAGCTGAACGCGCGGTGATGAGTTTCTGGTTTTGGCTTGGCGGCGAAGAACAGTTTGTCATCGTCATGCCACGGCTATTTCCAACTCGCGCCACGATTGTGGCCTGAGTGCGAGATCCACGCCATGCTTCTCACGGACGAATGCGCTCTTCAACGTTTTTTATCTTTCACATATTGGACTCGGGTATAACGCTTGTTTATCTTGCAGTGTCTGCCCCGGCATTTTATACATGAAACAGCGAATAAAATACAGTGGTGACTGACCTTATTTCGAGCTTTCGTGACCATATCTCTTGTTTTCAGATGGCCAACTTTCGAGGATAATTCCACGGAATAAAATGTTTTCAAGAAAATACCAAAACTTTAATTGATTTGCGTTATACAATATTGAGGAAATTACAGTTCAGAGGATCACAACGATCTTTTGTCAAGAAAAGTAGAAATTTATAAATTTGTAGACGTAACCCATGATATTCAACGCAAAAAAAATGTAGAGCAGTGGAATAAAAATAATATACGCGTCCTAAACTTTGATTACTTCTTATTGATATGTTATAACTGTCATGTAAAATTTTCACGAGGGACATTGCGACGTTTGTTCTCGTTCGTCTAAAATCCTCATTTCGTTGCATACGCCGAGGCGTTCATGTTGAAGAAAGCTGGGGATGGACGCAGGTGAAGAAGTGCGATCTTCTCATAAATTAAAACCAAAAACTTAAGCTCGTATTGGCTTCGGCCCCGAACGAGTATCCTCCCCTCAAGGCAGAATTGAATCGTCCGGAGCGCCCGCAGCAGCCCCCGCCCGCCGCCGGCTCGGCGACGCGTACCCAGTGGATGTTTCGTATTGCAGTAAACTGTACGTCATCTTCTCGTACTCTTTTGAGAATGTATTGTAAAGAGATATGTGACGATAATTGCTGACATGGCTGCCATTACCAAGTTTAAAGGTCGGCACAATTTAACATTTCCAGCTTCATGGAAAGACGCCGTTCTGGAGAGAAACACTAAAATGTTTCTCAAGAATAGGAGCAAACATTTCGCTGCAGCCCTTCACAAGAAAGCTGGAAATACTTTTTAGTGAAAAACCCGAGACTGAGGTAATGACAGACGACGACAAGGAAGAGAAGGAGAACGTCTCAAACACAAGCTAAACCTTTATTGAGAAAAAGAACCCTTTATATAGGGTTGAAAAAGAGAAGGAAAGGAAAGGGAAAGGTGTGTGTTTTGGGAGAGAGGTGGTGTCGTGTCTTGTGCGGAGAGAGGTGATGTGAAGAAGTGTTCCCTTTCCTTCCTTCTTTTTTGAACCCTATATCAAATGTTCTTACTCTCAATAAAGGTTTAGCTGTGTTTGAGACGTTCTCCTTCTTCCTTGTCGTCTGTCATTACCTCAGTCTCGGGTTTATCACTAAAATGTTTCATATACACCAGCTCACTTGCGCTCTTACGTTCTGCTGGAAATACCATCAGACTCTGAAGATAGTATAGAATCCAGTCTTTCGATAGCTGAACGCACATCATCAACAGTAACGCTCGTAAAAAAGTCATTAAATATATATATGCCTTCTAAAATAATTTACTTAATTAGCTTACTAATTGTGAAATTTTTCCTTTCTTACGAGATTTTTAAAAAGTTCAAGTCTAGTTTGGTTGTTACCCTGCTTTTCTAAGTAGACCTAAACGGAACCAACTCACACATACGTTAAATTGCTTGTCTCCCACCAGGTATACATACATTATTTGTTTTTTTACCTACCCGTTTCGCACGCTAGCAATACGTAAACTGAATCCAGCTAC